>CAUYRH010027144.1:0-82950 GCA_963574655.1 Perodicticus potto
TAGGGGTAGAAAAATATGTGTGTGTGTATATATATGTGTGTGTGTGTAGATATATATATATATATATATATATATTTTTTTTTTTTTTTTTTTTTAAAGAAAAGATTATCACTATATCTCCCTCGGTAGAGTACCGTGTCATCACAGCTCATAGCAACCTCCAACTCCTGGGCTTAGGCGATTCTCTTGCCTCAGCCTCCCGAGTAGCTGGGACTACAGGCGCCCGCCACAACGCCCGGCTGTTTTTTTGTTGCAATTTGGCCAGGGCCAGGGCCAGGGGTATAAACCCACCACCCTTGGTATATGGGGCTGGTGCCCTACCCACTGAGCCACAGGCACCACCCAGAAATATTTTTTAATTTATGATTTGTGCCATGTAATTTAGATTTATCATCCAAAGACAAATCATGAAATTGGTCAAACCTTTATAGAATTTCATTCCATTTAAAAATAACCTTCAGATGAAGCTTATGCAGTCTTATATGGGAAGATGTCTAGAAGTGGAAAGGGGATGTTCCTTTATACCTTATATTCCTGCTTGAATTTCCCAGTGGTAATCCTTTACTTTTAAATTTTAAGAATATTTAAATGTTTAAGAATATAATTAAAGAAATAAAATAATATTCATTGTTACCAGGTCTCCGGCAAGAATATGCAGCTACCACGTCTCGGCGCAGTTCTGGTTCTTCCTGCAATTCTACAAGGCGGGGCACTTTTAGTGATCAGGAGCTTGATGCACAAAGTCTAGACGATGAAGACGACAACATGCATCACGCCGTGTACCCTGCAGTTAACAGGTTTTCACCGTCACCGCGCAATTCACCTCGGCCCTCACCTAAGCAGTCACCTAGAAATTCTCCTCGTTCACGATCTCCTGCTCGGGGAATAGAATATAGCAGAGTATCCCCACAGCCTATGATTAGCCGCTTACAGCAACCTCGCCTTTCACTTCAAGGCCATCCCACAGATTTACAGACAAGCAATGTCAAAAATGAAGGTAAAACATAGCAGATTTTATTAATATTAGAATGTTTCTGGAAAAAAGTTGTCTTTAATATTTCAGTATGAAAGTGAAACAGTTTTTACCAGGGTTTTGTATTTCATTTAAGTAAATCAAGAGTTTAATGGCTCGGCACCTGTGGCTCGAGGGGCTAAGGCGCCAGCCACATACACTTGAGCTGGCGGGTTCAAATCCAGCCCAGGCCCGCCAAACAACAATGATGGCTACAACCAAAAAATGGCCGGGCGTTGTGGCAGGCGCCTGTAGTCCCAGCTACTCGGGAGGCAGAGGCAGGAGAATTGCTTGAGCCCAGGAGTTGGAGGTTGCTGTGAGCTGTGATGCCACGGCATTCTATCCAGGGTGACAGCTTGAGGCTCTGTCTCACAAAAAAGAAAAAAAAAAAAAAGAGTTTAGTCAAGTTTACCATTTTTTTAATAGTGAATTAATAAAAAAAATAAAGCAGAAAATGAATTTAATTTTGGTTACTTTTTTTTCTTTTTTTTTGGAGACAGAGTTTTACTTTGTCACCCTGGGTAGAGTTCTATGGCATCATAGCTCATAGCAGCTTCAAACTCTTGGGCTCAATTAATGCTCTTGCCTCAGCCTGCCGAGTAGCTGGAACTACAGGCCCCCCCGCCACAATGTCTAGCTATTTTTAGAGACAGGGTCTCGCTCTGCCTCAGGCTGGTCTCAAACTCTTGAGCTCCAGCAGTCTACCCACCTCAGCCTCCCAAAGTGCTGGGATGATAGGCATGAGCCCGCCCAGTCCTTTACTTGGTAATGTTACTTACTGTTACTTTTCCTTTATTTTACTCATAAAGTTACCCATATTTAGGTTTTTATTTATACAATTGTGGTTCTCTTCAAGAGTTGGTTCTCGTATTTTACCCAATTATAGATTGTGGGCTGAGAATTTTTTTTTTTTTTTTTTTAAATATGATACTTCTTGTTTTCTGTTCTGAAATACACAGAAGTTTTGATTTTTGAATGTTAATGAATATTTTAAATTCTTCCATGTGAAAGAATTTTTCTTAACTAAAATTTTATTGTTTAGAAAAACTAAGACGCAGTCTTCCAAACCTGTCCCGAACATCCAATACACAAATTGACTCAGTGAAAAGCAGCAGAAGTGACTCAAATTTTCAAGTGCCAAATGGAGGAATACCTCGCATGCAA
This sequence comes from Perodicticus potto, assembly GCA_963574655.1. NCBI lineage: Eukaryota > Metazoa > Chordata > Mammalia > Primates > Lorisidae > Perodicticus > Perodicticus potto. Next base: position 2,177 of record CAUYRH010027144.1, read on the forward strand.
CCTCAGGCTTCAGCCAGTAAGTATCTTTCTGAGGTTTTTATGAAATGGAAGATGAAAATTATAGATAATTTATGCTGAATAGCTGTATTAAGCTATACCTATAGTAAAATTTAGTGTTTATTAGTATAAGATAATCGTAGTTATATTAAATTTAAAATTTGTCCCTACAAGATAACCAATTACATTAATATACTTATCTGTATGAAACTCCAGTCTCTCCAGAATTTTAAAATAACCAGACTCTACCTATTTAAAAAAAATAAAAGATAGGTTTAACTTTTGCTTTTAGAAATTAGAAGTAGAAATAGTAACTAGAATAGTTTCCAAAATGTATATCTCTTAGTAGGTACTTAAATTTTCTTTAATAACCTTCACTTTTTAAATATCTAAGTTATTTTCTTATTATATTTTTTTTAGAGCACATTGTGCTCCAGATAAGCAATTAATTATTCAGACTTGTATTAAGTCTGTTATTGACATTGGATTTTTATAGTTCTTTTCTTTCCAGAACAAGTATATCATGAGAATGCTTATGAAATTTTTGGTTTTGGTTTGATTGATTTTCTGTGTCTGCTAAAGATATATTTATGAAAAAATATATTAAATCAGTATGTGTGCCAAATTAACCCAAGATCTCCCAATCCTCACAATTCCTGTGAGTTGCAACCCACAGGTTGAGAACCGCTGGTTTAAATAGTTAGATAACTTATCTGTGATGATAAAGCTTTTAAGTGGCAAGCGGCAAGTTAGAATTAAAACCCATGTTGATACAGCTTGAGAGCCCAAATTCATGTAGAGAGATTTGTCATATCTATGGTTTTGTACCAAAGTATAAAAATTATTCTGAAATACAATTTCTGTTTTTCCTAAGATCTAAAACTCTAAAGCACGGTGGAAAGTCATACCAAAGGATTTTGATACTACATTTATTCAGCTTGATCTATATTACAAAACATTCTTGTACCAAATTGAACTTTAAACTTAGTATTCCAGGTCGTGTGAGATTGATACTAAAGTCTATAATTAAGAGTGCCATTATAACACTTACTGTGATAGTCACAAATGGTATGTAGAAAACAGGAATTCACAAAACTGTTAAAATGAAAGTAAGAGTAGAATTTCAACTCTGTTATACCTGAAACATTGAGGGATAGGTTTTGTGCCTTTAAAAGCAGCAAATTAAGTTAGTTTGATATTTGAGAATATCCTCTCACTGTGTTTTTTCCCCGATATACTTGACTGATAAGAAGAGCACCCACAATATTAATGCAACAAGAAAGAATTTTAAATCATTAAGAGGATTAAGTAATAAAACTCATATATATTATAAGCCATGATTTTACAGCTTTTGTGCTTGGCTTTCAAAGATGCTTTTAATTTTAGTTAGAATTGTTAAGTTCTATTATTTCTCCACTTTACATGGTAAATCTCCAAACAGGTTCCCAGCTGTTCATTCAAACCAGCTATACGTATCCTTCTCACCTCAGGTGAGAACTAGTTTAGCGTGTCAGAGCTTTATGGGAATGAAAAATAATTCTTCACAAAATAAGAAAAATGAAAAATTTGGGTACCTAGGATAAAAATGTTAATAGAAAAATGTATTGACTGTTTCTTAAACTTTATTATAATTACTTGTCTTCTCTAGTGGTAAAATTACCATTGTATAATTATAATCACCTACTGATTCCTTAGAATTTTTTCTGTAGGTGAATTATTTTTCCTTCTTCCCCAGTTGATAATTAAGGAAAATATATAAGGAAAATAAAACAGAATTCTAATCACTAATTTATATTTAAGTAGAAAATATGTATGCAGTTTCATAATGGTATACTTCAGTATTTGAATGATGTCCAGGCAGAAAAGAAGTAAAGTACCATCCTTCTTTTCAATTGTGTATATTTGTTTATGTTTCTAGCTGTATTAAAGTTTACTTACAATTAAAATGTCAGATACTTTAGTGTAGAATTATACTAGTTTCAAAAATTTATTCAGAAAATAGCAAATTCTGACATTAAGTTTAAAATGTAATGATGTACTTTATAAAAATATTTAAAGCTGTTGGTTGAAAATTAATATATCACAAAGTAAAAAATGTTATTGATTTTTCTTGAAATTTTAAATATATCTTTGATGTATAAATCTATGTTGTATTACTTTTTAATTAGTATAGTTTTCACAGTAGACTTGTGTAATTGTGTACAAATACAGCAAGATTTATACATTCTATACATGAATTGGTATTTTGTATTTTTTGTGTAAACTCCAGTCATTAGTGTAATAGACGTTGCATTTTGTTTTCTTCTAAGTGTTTGTTTTTTCAGCCCTTAAGTGGTAAAGCTCTAGTTCCTCCTCGCTGGTCTGCATGAGCCTAACTCTGCAAGGTCGCTGCTCTCCCACCCAGGGGACCACTTCCTCCGCCTCCTTACTGTGCCAATCACTATTGTATATGCTTTTTTGCTGTGGCTGCATTATTGTGGATGCTGGCATTCAAATATGAGTATTACAAGAATTATAACATTTTCATTTTTATAGCTATTACCAATTTTGGACATTTATATTTGGAATATGTAACTTAAAAAGTTTAAGAAAACCAGAGCATTGCAGAGGTCATGGATACATGGAATTTTTTCAGTTTCTTCAGTTAAAGGAAGGAATGTTTGTCAGGGGCAGCTTTTTTAAAAGGCTAATGTCTTGCTTTCTAAGACTACTAGACAACAGATCTAGGAGAAAGTTCAGTTTTCAGAGAGATGTAGGAAGTACTGACTCAGAAATAAGGAAAGGGCAGGGAGAAAAACTTAAGACAACCTACTGATTAAAAAAAAAAGACCCAAATTTGATTATCTTAAATATTTAAAGTACTTTCGCATGTATTACATATTTGAAACTTAACAAATATTAACTTACTTTTATATAAAAGGAGCAGAGATCCATATAAATTGTATGAATTGTACAAAGTCATGTAACTAGAAAAGTGGCAAAACCAAGGCCGATGACTCCTTCTTCCCAACTCCTGACTCTTCTGATCTCCTACCCATCTGCTGATTTCCTACCCGTGGTTACTTGGATTATATCATGCTGACCCAATTGCAAATGAATAGGGATCTTGGAAAGTTTCTTGGATGACTCTGTTGGAGCATGATTTGAGATTGAACCGTAAGGGTTTTGTGAATTACCACAAAAAGAGTATGCCCTGGACAAAGGCATATGGATCAGCATTCCACTTTGGACCTCTCCCTGGAGAGAGAGAGTGTGTACAGGGCAGTTGTCAGCTAGTGTACAGCCGCATTGCTCTGAGGCCCCTGGGGAAGGAATTCTCATCCAGATTTCTCTTTCTACTGAAACACTACAGAATTACTCTTGAATTTTTTACGTAATTTTAAACATGAATTGAAATAAGTCATGATAAATATGTGTGATTGGGGTCTACTCTTAAGAATAAATAAAATAAATATTTGTAGGACACCTGTTTAAAAACTACCATGATGTTGGGTCAGTTAATCACAGGGAGATTTTATAGTTTTTTTCTGGTCTTTCCCCTGGGAAACTGATTGAATACACCTGAGGTGGGGACCCAGACACACTCTTTTTGGAGATGTCTCAGCTGATTCTGAGGCATACTCAAGTTTGGAGAACTTCTGGTTTAGACCCTGTCTGCAAGACCTTGAATGCTTACGTTAAAACCCTAACGTAAGCATTCTGGGTTTTATTCACTAATCAGTCACTCGTGTGTTCCTTAGTTATTTGTGGTGTTATATTACAAGCTAGGACTAGAAATGTGAATAAGATAGCCCATCCTTTCCAATAACAGGGAATGATGGGCAGGAACTTCAGTGAGAGCAGAAGAGAGGCATTAAACTCAGCACCGTGAAGAAGTTTCAGGAGAGAGATTAATAATAAAAGATTTCAGGAGAGATAATGATATTAAAAGATAGTTCAGGAGGATCTTATATGAGTTACCAAACGAGTAACGGACATAGGTTTTCCCAACAGCAGGATTAGTAATGAAAAGTCTTGAGAACTGCAGCCTGATTGCAGTGGTTTTGTATAACCAAGGTTTGGGTACATGCTGAGTGAGGGTGGAGGTGTAGTGGTGAGAGAGGAGAGCTATAGATGGGGAGGCTGAAAGAGTTTCCAAATAGCATAGTCAGGAGTATGAAGTTCATTCTCTAGGTGGGAGGAGCCATGGTACACTTTTAATCAAAGTTGCTTCTTAGAAAGTTCTCTTTGATGTCAATATGGAGAATGGATTAAGTGAGGAAAGACTGGAAACCATTTAGAAGGCTGCTATTGCATAATTGGGCAAAGAGCTAAAGATCCGACCAAAGGTAGTAGGAGACAGTGATAAGAGCTGGATGCATCTTTCAAAGTCAAGTAGCAGGTACATGACGTGGTAACACTAAGGATGTTGGACATGAAGAGTGAGAGAGCATCGAAGGATGACTCTGAATGAACGTTTACAATCAGTGAAAGTTTTAGGCCAAATGTCATGAGACTGGGAGACAAGGGGTGTTTTACCCAGCAGAAATTGACAGTTAGTACTTAGCACCCAAACAAGATTTTTTTTTAACATCCATCCTTTTTGACAAAATTATGTTCAGTAATAATCACAAAATGAGTTATACTAGTTATGGCCAGGAAAAAATGCAGACATTGAAAATATTCTTCTTTTGAACTTTATATTTTATATAACTGTCAGTAAGAAATAATAACATGAACATAACAGCACAAAAAAAGTTAATAATTTTAAATTACATGGATCATTTTTTTAAAAGGAGTTTTTTTACATATGATCTGTCACAGTAATGAACACGTGTATTACAGTTCTAGTCTGGAAACTTGTCAGTAACTTCTTCAGAATTGATCTTTCTGTATATTGAAGCTCAAAATACTGTAGCCAGATTTTTCAGTCTATCTTCACTCATATTCGATGGATAAACACTGCCTTTTATAGTTTTGTTTAATGAAGCAACTGCTGTGCAAATAGAGAAAGTCTTCAAAGTTAAGGATGAGTTCTGCAGAGATTCATAAAATCTCATTGTGTAGTAAATTCCAGAAATTGCCACATGATCTGTGTCCCTTTTTTGAGGGACAAGTCTAATGAATTTTAAATGTCTTCAAAGTTGAAAATTTTTTATTTTATTTTATTTTATTTATTTATTTTTTTGAGACAGAGTCTCACTATGTTGCCCTGGGTAGAGTGCTGTGGCATCACAGCTCACAGCAACCTCAAACTCTTACGCTTAAGTGATTCTCTTGCCTCAACCTCCCAAGTAGCTGGGACTACAGGCACCTGCCACAATACCCGGCTATTTTTTGGTTGCAGTTGTCATTGTTTGGCAGGCCTGGGCTGGGTTCAAACCCGCCAGCTTCGGTGTATGTTGCTGGCTCCCTACTCACTGAGCTACAGGTGCCGAGCCTAAAGTTGAAAAATTTTAAACGTAAGCTCAAAGTCACATATAATTACAGAATTGAGGTAATTCACAATTTCTTTCATTGACTTTACAATCACTGTACTATAATTATTTATTTCTAAGGTGTTTAAATATAGTAATGTAGTGTACCACAGGGGTGGAGGCACACTGCTCAAGTAAGCTTGAGTGATTCAAATTCCTGTGAATTTACTCTTTTTTTTTTTTTTTTTTGCTGTTTTTGGCCATGGCTGGGCTTGAACCCGCCACCTCTGGCAGATAGAGCTGGCGCCCTACCCCTTTGAGCCATAGGTGCTGCCCTGAATTTACTCTTGAAAGAAGCATGTATAGCTGAATCCACCTGTCCCAAGGGAAACTATAGGGAGTTCTCCTAATTAACTCTCACGTAAAATGCAGTGTTTATTAAAGGATAAATAATAAAATGTGCTAACTTAAAGCTTACATATATTATTAAAACTCAACAGTAACTGCATCTATTATTTATATTGTTTATAACACATACCAGATATTTTTTCAGGGAGGAATGTTTTATTATTGGTGTTGGGTTTTTGCTTTTTTGTTTTTTGGGATTTTTTTGCTGGGGCATGATGATAATGGAAAGCAGACCAAGTTGGTGTTATTTTTGTTCATATTCCCTGCAGACAGTACACCCACTCACTGCCTACAGTTGGTGGAGTGGGCAGTGGTCTCACCACTCTTCTCTTTTGATGTACGTGATCGGTTATGGGGACTCTGTTCTGATATAAAAATAGGGTGAGAGAGGTCTCAATTAGGTATTTAGGAGACAGCTTCTTACAGGGATGTGAAGGGAGAGATTAAGAAACTATAAAGGGTAAATAAATGCAATTTAAAGTGAGAAAAATTTGAGTTAGATTGACTTGGATAATGGTGGTATGTGTTTAACAGAAATACAAAGGTTTTTAGAAGAGCAGTTTGTGGAGGAATACGTTAACCTAAATAAGGGTAGCATGAAAGAATAATTACTTTGTTGTAGCATCTTTGCTTCTCACTTTGGGGTTTTGATAAATTGAAACTACATAAATATCAAAAGGGAAACCAAGGAAAATTTTAAAGAATAAATATTTTCAGGGCGGCGCCTGTGGCTCAAAGGAGTAGGGTGCCGGCCCCATATGCCAGAGGTGACGGGTTCAAACCCAGCCCTGGTCAAAAACTGCAAAAAAAAAATAAATAAATATTTTCAAAGAGCAACACATTGAATTCTATTATTTTAGAAAGATTTGGAGAGTTTTACTCCAGCTACTCTCTTTTGTCATCTAAGAAAATGATTTTGTCTTTTGTCTTTAGAAAGTTGATCCGATTATGATTGATAATTCAGGTAAAATTTAGTTTCTGTTCTACGAGTAACGTTATTATGACTGATATTTTATGAAAATCATTTTTTTTAATCAGGCATATAATATATAACATATATATAGTTTCTAAATAGAGTTTACTGCCTGATTCTACTTGTAGTCTGAGTCTCCTAATTCCAAGTGGATACTTGTCACTTGTTATAGACATTTACAGACATCTATAGGATGTTATTATTTTTACATCACCCCTGAAACTTGAGGGATTCACAGAGTCCATTGGAGTCACCATAGCTATTAGTTGAAATAGATGGTATTTGATATTGAGTTCTCATTAAAAACTTTTTAGTGATTAAAAGACATTGTGGTTTGCTGGTGTATGTTTTTTGCCCTCATTTACTCCGTTCCAACAGCTATTCTTCAAGCCTGCATATACTCCTATCTTAATATCCTTTACAATTGCTTTTTCCTCTGGAAAGCTTTCCCCAGATATCTGCATGGCTCACTCTCTTCCTTGAGATCTCTGTGCAAATGTCATTTTAGTGAAGTCTTCCCTGATTACTCTCTTTATAAATGCAACTCCTTCCTGTCACTCTTTCCTACTTAATTTTCTTCTTAGCAGCTGTCACTATCTGGAGGCCATATATTTTATGGCTTCCTTTGTCTTTCCCCACTTTCCTAGAATATTAGTTCCTGAGAGGAGGAATTGTAACTATGTAGCGGCCTACTGAAGTCCTTCTACCTAAAACAGTAGCTGAGAATAAAGCAGGTACTAAACTATTACAGTGAATGTAAGAAAACAGAAATGAGTGAATAAAAATATAAATGGTTGAGAACATTTATGATTAAATATGTAGATGGTGAATATTCATGATGATGGTAGTTTTGTTGTTCTTGTTAATTTTATTATAACATTAATTTTTGCTAGTTTGCCTGGCAGGATTTGAGTTCAGTTGGCATCAGATATTATTTAGCTACAGTAGTGTTTGGAGTACTATAAAATTTGAAATCAAGTACGTTTATTACCTTTTTTTTTTTTTTGTACAGACAGAGTCTCACTTTATCACCCTCGGTAGAGTGCCGTGGTGTCACACAGCTCACAGCAACCTCCAACTCCTGGGCTTAGGTGATTCTCTTGTCTCAGCCTCCTGAGTAGCTGGGACTATAGGCCCCCGCCACCACGCCCGGCTATTTTTCGGTTTTGCAGTTCGGCCGAGGCTGGGTTTGAACCCGCCACCTTCGGTATATGGGGCCAGCGCCCTATCGATGAGCCACAGGTGCCGCCCAAGTACATTTGTTACTTTAAAAAATTTTTTCCTTATCTATAAGGTAACAGTAGTTTTCCAGCTTTGATAGAGATAAGCATGTATCTGTCACCCCAATAGTTTTTGTGCCCTGGGTAGATTTATAGGTATAGGATCACTTTTTGTGTATATGTGTGTACACATAAATCCTAGAAGTATATGAGGTTTCACTTTAAAATCAAGTGACATTTTAGAGCCACATAAATAGGAGACTGCGCTGGTTGTGGACTCATGAGTTCCTAAACCACAGTAAATGTGCATTGGCGTAACTGGAACACTTTTAACTCTAGGCAGCCCAAGGCTGCTGCTCGCCTGCTCATTTTGAGAGTTTCAGTGCAGTTAATAGATGAGGAGTTTGGGAAACAGCTTAGCATTCTTCACTGAGCACTTTAAAGGCAGATGCTCTGACCCCTGCAGACCCTCAGCCTGCAGCAGCAGATACACACCCCTTCCTACAGGCATATGTGCACAGCCCAGAGAAGGCACCACCCAAAGTCTGAAGTAAAGATTAATATATTCTACAGAAAGGTGATGTCAAGCATATTAAAACCACTGGTTTGTGATGTGGACCTGCCTGGTTCTGAGTTTTCTTCTCCTTTTTGAGTATGGGGATTACTGTTTCATGTTAGGGCAATTCATCTAACAATAACTGCTTTGCCAAAATCTGCTTTTTTTTGCATTGAACAAGTGCTGCATTTATTTTATTCTATACTGTGTGCTGTGTTCATCACTTTTATCTTTGTATTCTTTGCATCCTGTAGCATGTTTTCTGGTGGTTTGTTTTCTCTGGTATTTTGACCCATTGACATATTGGGGATTTCCTCATCTATAGGAAACTTATTTTTAAAAGTTTTTTCCATCCTCTTTTCTTTCCAACTTAATGCACTAAGCATCACTGTAAAATCCCTTTGCTTCTAGGGTTCTAACCTATTTGCACCTTGTGATTTCTGTTCCTTGTTAAGTTTTAAGTTTGTATTAAAATACTCAAGTTGACAGAAGCTATAGCCTTTTATCTTGTACTTCCAGGCAAATGTTACAGTTCCTTATTTTTCAACAGCTTCGCAAAGGCTGAAAAATTTGCCTCGTACTTCCCTCAAAGCCAAACAATTGCTTCAAACTTCATCTACAAAAAGAGGTAACTACAGCCTCTTACTAAGTTTAAGATTTCAGCAAATGATCAAGTTAAATCTTATGCCTTTGGCATACTGAATCAGTAGTGTCCGTAAGGCAGGTTTTCGTTTTTCTTTTAAATGATAAAATAATGTGGATTTATTCTTTGTTCTTTGGATAAGTCCAGAAGAAACATTTTCTACAGAGGTATGTATTGGGTTTCTATTCTGGAAGTGTTACATGATAGGGAATTTATCATTTTACCAATTAAAACCAAAGGTCATTGTTTTAACTTAATGCCAGCTGTACTAATAAATACTTAGAAATAAACCAGATGTCTGACATCCTGTGTATTAATGGTTTTTCCTTGAACTTGATTTCTGGCTTTATTTATCTATAGGAGAAAATGGAAATGCTTTCACAAAGGTGACTGAAGTTAAATCTCAGTTAGTGGTTAACTGATTATGTTTGAATATTAATGGAGTGATAGCTTTTCTAAGAACTGAGTGTGGAAGAAATAGATGATGGTTGAACACCAAAGTTTCCAATATTGATTCCAAGACATTGGATGTCTGGGCAGCTAGAAGAAAGTAGAATTGCAAGAAAATGGAGGTTGGCAGACCACCATTAATAAGAATAGAAAATTCAGAGGAAATGAGATGGAAGAAACACAGACAATGAAGAAAAATATTTCTCTTACCCAGGCTTCTTTATCCAAGTTAACTCAGTAACTAATAAAGATATATAAGGGAGGAACACACTGAAGAAAATAATGGGGGAAGAGGAAGTTCAAGGTCTGATTTGTTCAAAGAATGGTTTGGTTAATGTGGTTACAAAAGTACTATACTAGGTATCTTGGCAAATTTATTACTGTAAATGTCTTAGTAGTATTTAGTGGACTGAGTATAATTTATGGAAATAATATTAGATTAGAGAATCTGGAACAAAGTCAAATAGAAAAATAGGATGTATGAATGGTTTGTATAATTTATAATTTTTACTTAAAGCTTATGTTGTTCTATTAGCTTAAGACCATGATTTCTAGCCATAATATAAACAATTTGCCTATGGGGGTTACACTATTTATTTATTTTTCTTTTTTTTGAGACAGAGTCTCAGTATGTTGCCCTGGGTAGAGTGCCATGGCATCACAGCTCACAGCAACCTCCAACTCTTGGGCTTCAGTGATTCTCTTGCCTCAGCCTCCCAAGTAGCTGGGACCACAGGCGCCTGGCACAATACTTGGCTATTTTTTTGTTGCAGTTGTTTAGTTGGCCCAGGTCGGGTTCGAACCTGCCACCCTCGGTGTATGTGGCTGGCACCCTAACCACTGTGCTATGGGTGCCGAGCCGGGGTTACATTATTTCTAAGCCCCCAAACTGCATATCTCAATGAAAAGTGACAGTAAAACCTAATCTCAGAACAGTTCAGAAATGGAATTTTTGGCATTTCTAGCTAACATGTTGCTGACTTAGTAAAGGGAAAGGTGTGTGTGTGTGGTTTTGTTCTGTTGGTTTATCTCTTACTCATCTTAATTCAGACGTTCATATTTTCTGGTTGGTATTGTGGCTTGGGAACAACTATTACATATCTCTTCCCTATAAATTCTTAATCACTTGAGAAATGGATACAGGTATAAGGTAAGATTTAAAATATTAGTGTCCTTGCTGGTGAAGCTGTCACCTTTTTTACTTGATTATTGTGTTAAGACATTTATGCTCTATACTAATAGATCTGGCATGTACCCTTGCATGATGCACCATAGCTGTGATCCCACCATTCACCCTCCCTTGATCGGACCCCCTCCCCTCCTATTCCCCTCCTCCCTCCTTCATCTTGGGCCATAGTTGGGGTCTGTTTTTCATGTGAAAGTGTGAGTGATTGTAAATTGGTTTCATAATAGTACTGAGTACAGTACCATTGGATATTTTTTCTTCCATTCTTGAGATACTTTACTAAATAGGATATGTTCCAGCTCCATCTATGTTAGCGTAAAAGGTAAAGTCTCCATCTTTTTTTAAGGCTGCATAATATTCCATGGTGTACATATACCCTAATTTATTAATCCATTCATGGGTCGATGGGCACTTGAGCTTCTTCCATGACTCGGCCATTATGAATTGAGCTGCAGTGAACAGTGATTCACTTTATGTCTAATTCTTTTCTGAGTTCCATCACCTTATATCTCATCACTGCCTCCCATTACTATTTGTGATGTTCTTTCTTATCCTGTACCATTTTCTTAAATGTCTTTAGAATTTGAAAGATTAAATTATAATTTTCATCTTTTTTGTAGGTATGTAGTAGACATGATTTCTGGCAGGATTTCACCGCTTGTAGGAAAGAGTATTTGCCTTATTTATTCTCTTTTTTTCTTACAACTTTATGTGAGATTTGACCTTAATCCTTTTCTAGTGCACATTTTTCCATGAAATTGATTTTTCTAAACATTTAGAGAGCTTGATTTAATACTTCCTAATTTTATGGCTCTATGGGCTCAGCACCCATAGTTCAGTGAATAGGGCACTGGCCACATACCCCAAGGCTGGTGGGTTGGAGCCTGGCCAGGTCTGCTAAACAACAATGACAACTGCAACCGAAAAACAGCTGGATTTGAACCCACCACCTCTGGCATATGGGGCCGGTGCCCTACTCCTTTGAGCCACAGGCACTGCCCAAGAAAAAATATTTTTGAACAACTGCACAACATATTTGTGTTTTAAGCTTAGTACTCTTTCAAAAGGGTAAAAAAAAAGCTTTAAAAAATTAAAGTTTATAAAGTAAAAAAGTTATAGTAAACTAAGGTTAATTTATTCTTGAAGAAAGAAAAATATTGTTTATAAATGTAGCCTAACTGTACAGTGTTCGTAAAGTCTGCAGCAGGGCAGAGGAGTGTCTCAGGCCTTTACTTTACACTTACCCACCAGCTTCTCACAGACTGCCGGTTGTTCATGTCCCATTCATGGTGAAGGCCCCTGTACAGATGCACCACTTTTTATCTTTTTTTTTGAGACAAGCCGCAAACTGTCACCCTGGGTAGAGTGCTGTGGCATCACAGCTCATAGCAACCTCCAACTTCTGGGCTCAAGCAATTCTCCTGCCTCTGCCTCCCAAGTAGCTGGGACCACAGGTGCCCGCCACAACGCCCGGCTATTTTTTGGTTGCAGCCGTCATTGTTGTTTGGCAGGCCTGGGCTGGATTCGAACCCGCCAGCTCAGGTGTATATGGCTGTCACCTTAGCTGCTTCAGACACAGGCACCGAGCCGACTTTTTATCTTTTATAGGATGTTTTCACTGTGCCTTTTCTATGTTAAGATAAGCAGATGCTTACCATTATGTTATGGTTGCCTATAGCAGTACAGGTTTGCATCTTAGTTGCAGCCGTCGTTGTTTGGCAGGCCCTGGGCTGGATTCGAACCCGCCACAGCTCAGGTGTACGCGGCTGGCGCCTTATCCCGTTGAGCCACAGGCACCGAGCCCAGGTTTGCGTCTTAAATGCAGTAGGCTACATTATATGCCTAGGTGTGTGGTATGCTGTACTCCTTAGGTACGTGTAAGTACTCTGACATCACACTATGAAGTTGCCTAAAACACATTTCTCATTAAGTGACATGTAACTGTCCTTTATTATTTTGTTCCTTTTTATTACAAAATAATATTCCATTGTATAGACATACCACACATTTTGTTTATCCTTTTGTTTATTTTTGAATTGTTTTCACTTTTTGCCTGTTGTGAATGATGCTGTTATGAACTGTCATGCATAAATTTTATACATGGACAGACATGTTTTTGGTTTTTTTCGTTATGTACTTAGGAGTAGAATTACTGGGTCATGGTAGCTTTATGTTCAACATTTTGAAAATCTGCTAAATTGTTTTCCAAAGTGGCTGCACCATTTTACAATCCCATCAGCAATATCTGAGGGTTTCAGTTTCCCCGTCTCTTCACTAACACTTGTTATTTCTTTTTTTTTATTTTAGCCATCCTATTAAAGTGTTATGAGGTGGACCTCGTGGATTTTATTTGCATGACTAATGAGTATCTTTTCATGTGCTTACTGGCCATCTTGTTTGGAGAAGTATCTATTTAAATCCTTTGCCCCTTTTTTAAGGTAGGGGCTTTTAAAAAATTATTTAGTGACAACATTTCTTTATATTTTCTGAATACAAGACTCATATCAGATACTTGATTTACAAATAGTTTCTTCCATCCTGTGGGTTTTCTTTTTAACTTCTTTATTGTGTCTTTTGAAGCACAAAAATTTTTTTACTGTGATGAAGTGTAATTTATTAGTTTTTCATTTTATGGATCATGCTTTTGGTGTCATATATAGGAAGTCAGTACCTACCCCAAGGTTATAAAGATTTATACCCGTGTTTTCTTCTTCTTTTTTTTTTTAATTATTTTTTTAGAGACAGTCTTGCTCTTATCACCCAGGCTAGAACCTTGAACTCTGGAGCTTGAGTGATCCTCCTGCTTTGCTAGGACTCTCAGCATGTGCCACCACTCCCAACAAGTTTTTATTTTAGGGCGGCGCCTGTGGCTCACCGAGTAGGGCGCCGGCCCCATATACCAAGGGTGGCAGGTTCAAACCCGGCCCCGGCCAAACTGCATCAAAAAATAGCCGGGCGTTGTGGCGGGCTCCTGTAGTCCCAGCTACTTGGGAGGCTAAGGCAAGAGAGTCGCCTAATCCCAGAAGTTGGAGGTTGCTGTGAGCTGTGACTCCATAGCATTCTACCAAGGGCGACAAAGTGAGACTCTGTCTCTAAGAAAAAAAAGTTCTTATTTTCCCACAATCTTGTCCAGGCTGGTTCAAACACCAGGCCTCTAGCCATCCTTCTGCCGGAGTCTCCAAAACCACTGGGATCACAGATGTGACCAACTACACCTGGCCTCTTGTGTTTTCTCTAAGAGCTTTATAGTTTTAGCTCTTACATTTAGGTCTGTGAACCATTTTGAGCTGATTTTTGTTAAGGTATGAAATGTAGAAGTCCAGCTTTATTCTTTAGTATGTAGATATCCAGTTGTCCTAGCAACATTTGTTGAACCCTTTGTTTATCTCTTATGTCCCCGTTCTGCTCTATTTGGGTTCTCCTCCCAGTGTTTTGTTTTTTTGTTTGTTTGTTTTTGTTTTTGTTTTTAGCATAAAGTTTTTACTTGGAAGAGAGGTTTGACTTGTTCATTTCAAGCGCACGTAGACCAGACATGGTGGCTCAGGCCTGTAATGTCAGCACTCTGGGAGGCCGAGACAGAAGGATCTCTTGAGCTAGGGAGTTCAGGACCAGTCTGAGCAAGAGCAAGACCCCGTCTCTACTAAAAATAGAAAAACTAGCCAGGCATTGTGGTGGGCGCTTATAGTTCCAACTACTTGAGAGGCTGACGTAGGAGGATGAGAGCCCAGGAGTTTGAGGTTGCTGTGAGCTAGGCCCAGACCTCACAATCGATCTCACCCACTTTGGAGTATGCAGACTTCTCCCATGCCCAACTTCTGGTGAGCTTTGCTGCTTGTGTGAACACTTGCTGATTATTTTGGAATGCTCGGGTGTCAAGCTTTCCTTCTGCACTCACACTGATTAACATGTGGTCAGCTGCTTGTCAGCGGCTTCTCCCTACCCATTCACCTTTTGGGGTTCACAGAGCTGCTGTGTCCCCTGGTTTTGTGGTAGCTGTTGTAAATGGGTTTTGTTTGTGTTTCCTAGTTGCTCTGTCTTTTTAGGGTGGAATTTGGAGGAAATTCATAAACCATGTTAATGCTATTACCATCCTTTGAGAATCCTCATAAAACCGTTTGTTAATTTTGACATTTTGCCCCTTTCTCACTAGATATTACAAGGATAGTTATACAAATTAGACTAAAAGTTTATTAAACTGAAGTTTAGTTTATTAAACTAAAATGGAATAAGCTATATGATATAGATGTGTGGGTATTTACATATATTTTATGTATGTTCTAATACTAATGTGTCCCTTAAGAAATCTTGATATCTGCTGTCTTAATACGTAGCTAATTCTTTGGTTTTAGAAATGTAGCTATATGATTAAAAACTTCTACAAGAACCTGGTTTCTTGTACCCTTAATGAATCCCCAACAATTAAAAAAAAAAAAAAAAAAACTTCTACAAGGTGGAAAGGTACCTTATAGATTTTAATAGTTCCTGAGTTTTATTTTTGTTTATATATGCATTCAGCTTTGGTGCTCCAAGCGTGCTTTAGATTTTCAGTTGAAAAAAATTGTTTATTTTCCAAAAATTTACCTTTTAAAAGTCTTTATTGAAGTTAGGATAATTATTTTGAAGCAGGTTGGTTCCCAACTTGTTTTCTATTTGTAGAATAAAATGGAAAAATAATCTGTGAATGTTTACTGATAGGTTATTCATATATATATACACACACACCCACATACACACACATATATATCAGTCTCTTTGTATTTATGGAAGAAAAGCCGGTGAAATTCAATTCTCAGGGCTTTTGTGCCTCTGATGTTTAATTTTATTTTTTTTTCCAGTTTTTGGCCAGGGCTGGGTTTGAACCCGCCACCTCCAGCATATAGGGCCAGCACTTGAGCCACAGGCACCACCCTGTTTAATCTTTTCTGATAGCTTACAAAAATAATGTGAGTCACATACCCTATTGGAAGAGGAAATCATGGCTTTTGTGCCATGTGTTTTTTTTTTTTTCTGTGATCACTTGTCAGCAGTTACAAATTTAATGTGCTTTGGAGTCATAACTTACAAAACCTACCTAGGACAGTAGCCCTACAAATAAACTTTCTGAGCTTAGTTGAGAACTAAAATGTTGAAAATGCCATTTTAATTTCTGCTCCCAGAGATGTCTGTCTTCTGGTTTTCAATGTACATTAATCGCGAATCAGGAGGCCTGGGTTCCAGCACTGACTTTGCCTACATATCTCCTTACTTGACCCATGTGGTTGTGGCAGTTTGCTGCCTCTGTGAAGTGAGAGTTGGAGGAGATAATCACTACAACTCTTAACAAGGATTCTTTTACTCTGTAGTGAGAGGATCATGTTTAATTTGTCTCGGTGCCTTAGCGAATAAGAAAACTTATTTTTTTTGGCTCTGCGCCTGTGGCTCAGCGGGCTAAGGCACCAGCCACGTACACCTGAGCTGGCAGGTTGGAATCCAGCCTGAGCCCGCCAAACAACGACAGCTGCTTTTTTTTTAGATCTCTTCCAAACATCTTTCCAAAACGGATGAACTAGTTTGCATTCCCACCAGCAATGTAGAAGTGTTCCCTTTTCTCCACATCCACGCCAGCATCTCTGATTTTGGGATTTCATCATGTGGGCAAATCTAGAATGGAAGAAAAAGTATCCAATGTATACATCTCTAATATGAGGCAAACTTATATCTTTCAAGTGTAGGCTACAACCCACTTATTGCACAAGAAGATAGGGAAAGGGGAGAGGGAGGGAAGGGGAGGGAGAGGGAGGGAGGGGCAGAGAGGATAAAGGGCGAGATCACACCTGTCATGCATATTTGAAGGGTTAGGAGAAAACTTCTAAATACGGATCAAAAATGTTCTCACAAAGTAATGAGAAAGTCTCTTGAATGTTATCGCAATCAGGTTGATGAAAATATCTCCGATTGTATATGAAACCCGTACACTGTACCCCATGATTGAATTATTGTACACAGCTATGATTCAATAAAAAAAAAAAAAAGCTACTCATTTAAGTTGTCCCTTCGAATTGAGCAGGATTAATTTATAGGAAGACAAAAAACAAGATATGAATTGATAAATTAGAAAATGAGATTTTTAGTATTCCTCATCAATCCTGATTATAATGAGAGCTTTCAGATGAGATTTAAGTGCCCCGTGATATTTTTATAGAGTCTCTAAATCAATAGATTCTGAGCTGGTTTTAATTTATAGCAATAATGTTCTAATTTAATAAAGATAATCTTTAGCAAGGCATGCAGAAAGTCGTTAAGTTATGAACTTCATTATTTTGACATTTTAAAAACTGTGAAATTTAAATATCGGCATTAAAGCTTGTTCTTGCATAGTTTTTGAGAAATATTGTAGATCCTAAAATGAATAGTGATTATGTGAGCGCCTCAGCTACCATGGAACCTTGTATTTTATTGTTTTACCCTGATGTTTCTGTAACATTATTATTATTCTGTTAATTCCAGGGCAAAGAAAGATAGTTATCCCTGTCCTAAAGGCATTCTTTGTCTTAGTTTCTTCTATTTATTACTGTTATAAGTGTTGTAATTCTTTTACTTCCAAATTCTGTTCGAATATCTCGGGTTTGAGACGATCTCTTAATTGCTACTAATTCTTATATCTTCTTACTACAAGTAGGTATTCACCCAAGAACTAAAAACACAAGTAATCATGAAGTTATTTCAAAGGGGGTTTCGGTTCAAAGCAAGAGAAAGAAACAAATACAATTCTTCTTTTTTTTTTTTTTTTTTTTGGCAGTTTTTTGGCCGGGGTTGGGTTTGAACCCACCACCTCCGATATATGGGGCTGGTGCCCTACTCCTTTGAGCCACAGGCGCCGCCAGAACCAAATATAATTCTTAAGTTTAGATACAAAATAAATTTTCTTTTTCACTTTCAATTATAGGGTTTTTCTTTTGTTCCAGGGAAATGAGTATTTTAGGAATCACAATTAATGTGACCATACTATGAGATAATTCTGTATAATCTTTAATTCTCTTACCCATTCTACATTTTATTATTACATTATTCATCTTTGTTATTTTTACATGAAAGTATAATTGAAACCTTTTAGCTTATTTTTCAATTGCCCATATAACTACCTTAAAAATTTATACCTTTTCTAAAATTATTAAATTTATAAAATACATATATACTAATAGTATATATAAATAATTTCTCTGGTGTTACTATTAATATTCACTTTAAAACATGGTTTTTGGGTGGTGCCTGTGACTCAAGGAGTAGGGCACTGGCCCCATATACGAGGGGTAGTGGGTTCTAACCCAGCCCTGGCCAAAACTGCAAAAAAAAAAAATAAATTAATTAAAAAAAAAAATAAAAAATGGGGTGGCGCCTGTGGCTCAAAGGAGTAGGGCACTGGCCCCATATGCCGGAGGTGGTGGGTTCAGACTCACCCCCGGCCAAAAACTGTAGAAAAATATAATAAAATAAAAATAAAAATAAAACATGGTTTTATCTTGCATTATAATTTAGCTTTTTTTAAAAATGTCTTGAGAGGGCAGCACCTGTGGCTCAAAGGAATAGGGCACTGGTCCCATATACTGGAGGTGGTGGGTTCAAACATAGCCCTGGCCAAAAAATGCCAAAAATAAATAACAAATAAATAAATAAATAAATAAATGAATAAATAAAAAGTCGAGTGTAGTAAGTATAGCTTATTATCTCTAAATGTATGTTTCAAAACTTGTTTCTATACTGATCCACATTTTTAATCATATAGATATATTCAAACATTTACAGAACATTTATATCTAAATATTTATAGACTACTTCAAACTGCAAAATATTATACCTAAGGTTTGTCGGGGTTATGGTTTACGGAACACCCCTCAGGGGCGGTACACAATTATAAGAGGAACTTTACCCAACAAA
Organism: Perodicticus potto; assembly: GCA_963574655.1. Taxonomy (NCBI): domain Eukaryota; kingdom Metazoa; phylum Chordata; class Mammalia; order Primates; family Lorisidae; genus Perodicticus; species Perodicticus potto. The sequence goes on from CAUYRH010027144.1 coordinate 20,920, forward strand.
TGCAATCAGTGTCACCTAATTGTTTGTGCCCTCAAAGAATCCCAAACAATAAATATAAAATAGCAATATGGGAAGTGAAAGGAATATGACAGTTTAGTGGAGAACATCAAAGATAGTATTTTTGGGGCACACCTGTGTCTCAAAGAAGTAGGGCGCCGGCCCCATATGCTGGAGGTGTCAGATTCAAACCCAGCCCTGACCGAAAGATGCAAAAAACAAAACAAAACAAAAACAAAAACCAAGATAGTATTTTTCTCCCTTAAGGAAAAGGATGCAAAAAAGTTTACAAACCATGATTCAGATATTAAGTCATTGAAAGTTCTTTTTGTTGCTGTTGCTAAATATTATATTTCTTCCAAATAGAGTCTAAATAGCAGAGACAGAGTGAATTAAACCACACATCTTGAGATTGGTTAATGAACAACAGAGGATGTCAGAGGAATGACTGTAAATTCCCTGATAATTTGACACTGCCAGGACAGACTTGACACTGAGTCCTGATCACTGCAAAGGAAAAATACCCCCTGCCACAATTTAATAGCCCTTCTTCGCTAAAAACTAAATTGCACATAATTTGCAGTTTTTAACATGTAATCTCTTGTAAGGACATAGCAACTCACACATCTACTAATTCTTTTTTTTTACATTCATGGGTTGCGTCAGCAAATTCTTAACAAATTCTGCTAGTGACAATGTCACCTGTGCCTCAAACTCCCTGGTTTGCTGTTCTGCTGGTTTGAAAAGGGTGTCCTATTGAAATGATATTAGGTGTTCCCAGCATAAACCCATAGGCGTGCATTGCAAGCTGATGTAACATTTGCAAATAACATATTTATATGAATATTGTTGTCATTTTGTCCACACCAAACCCAATGAATACTCAATTTCTAAATTCTCTAAAATTCATCTAAGAAAATCACAATAAAGGATATTTGTTACTGCTGGAAAAAATTAGAAATTATTAAGATTCTCATCTAGGCTTAACAAACCCAAGCAGTATTTAGGAAATCACTAGGAAGTAGAATCATGCTATTTCTCATGATTTCAAAATAATACCTGTTTATATTTCAAAACATGATTATTTCTACTCCTTTGAATGTAAAAATTAAAATTGGAGATAAATACATATTTTCTTTAAGTACAAATTTCAAAGAGGCCATAGAGCTTTCTGATTTTTTTTAATATAAATCAAGTATGCCAATTGCTTGCCCTTAATTAACAGTGATACTATTTTGCAATCATGAATATAGGTTATTATGTCAGTAGGATATCTTTGTATATTGATCAAATAATTTGTATATTGATTGATTGCAACTACAACTATTCCTAGGAAATTAGGAAGCATTATTTCTAGTTGGATAAATTGCAATAGACTGAGAAATGGTGCCAATAACTTTACATGTTAATGATAGCTATTATTAAACATGTAAAATGCAATTCATGCACACTTTACTTAGTAACCAATATATTAGGTTATGAAAATATTTCTAACTAAAATAATTGGGAAAAATTCTCCCAATCTTTGCAGAAGTTAGCTGTATTTATCTTGAGTCAATGTAATAACTGGAGTGGTACTTTCGTGCACTAAAATGTAAATTGTGTAGTTGATATAAAGTCCTTATCATGGAAAAATTCACTTAGGTATCTCCCAATGGCATTGAAATATGATAGCTTTTCATGGCCAGAACTCTCTGGAATATAGTATAATCTTGCTACATTCCAGAGAGTTTGGGTGATGAAATGGAAATCTCTCAACCACAGGAGGGCAAAATTTCTGTCTAGAAAAGAAAACCACTGTAACAATTAAAAAATGTCTTAAGCTGGATAATGAACCTTCCTCATTGCTGTGAAAGTAGTTCTTATTTATGATAAATACTTGTAAAGTGGGGCTGATGCATCTCCCCACAGAAAGGTCATGATTATATCAAAGATATTTCACTTTGTTGCAAAATATCAAAGATATGTCTGGGGCATAAGAGCATCTCACTATGGGACCAAAAAAAAAATCCCAAATCAGACATCCAGTGGTGTCATTTTTCTATTTGAAAATTAGATTCTCCCTCATTAATTACTCAGCAGAAGCGTTACTGCCAATATGGTGAAAATAATCTCTTTGTTGTCTTTTGAATTAGGGAATAAAAAATGTCATAAGTGAATAAATGGCTGTCCTGTGTTGCTGGGATGCAGCTGATGAACATGAAATGATAGTTGGGTGTTTGAGTCCAGCAGAGCTTTGCTTCAAGGCAATGAAATAGGTACAGTGCCCTCATAAGGATCTTGAAAATGGCTTTTAAGGCAAAAACACTGGAGGTGATAAGCTTTCCTGAGTAGAGAGAGTTCAAATTCTCTTACACTGGGGAACAAGTGGAGTTTGACTTTGAACATTTTAAAACTCAATCCATGTTCCAATGGGGAGTTTTGGGTTTGTTTTTTTCCACTAAAAATGTTAATCTAAAATGGAAAAGAAAAGTAATTTTTTTTTTTTTGAGACAGAGTCTCATTATGTAGCCCTAGGTAGAGCTCACAGCAACCTCAAACTCTTGGGCTTAAGTGATTCTCTTGTCTCAGCCTCCCAAGTTGGGACTACAGGCACCTGCCACAACACCCAGGCATTTTTTTGTTTGTTTTTTGTACAGTACGTTGGGGCTGGGTTCAAATCCACCCACCCTGGTGCATATGGCCCGTGCCCTACCCACTGAGACATTGTCTTGCTCTATCACCCTGGCCAGACTACCTTGATAGTTCACTGCAACCTCAAACTCCTGGGCTCAAGTAATTGTCCGGCTCCAGCCTTCCTAGGAGCTGAGATTGCAGGTACACACTATTACATGCCTGGCTAATTGTCTTTAGACTTTTTGTAGAAATGGGGTCTTGGTATGGTGTCCAGGCTGGTCTCAAACTCCTGGCCTCACGTGATTGCCCTGCCTTGGCCTCCCAAATGCTAGGGTTGCCTGTGTGAGCTATTCCACCCAGACAAAGTAATTTTTATATAAAGTTATTATTCATTTTACGGTAAGTATAAATATGCACATAGTCTTGGAATATCAACATATCCCAAATTATTAAAACTGTGTTCACTTTCGTAAGTAATGGAGATCTCTGCATTTTGATTCTGAGAACATAGGGGCATATTCTTAATCTACTTCAAAACTCTGTGTTTATATATGATTTCTGTAGAATATCTTCAAAAGTTCTCCTTCTATTGTTAGAGTAGGTGCTTTATTGTCTATAATTGGTTATTTTTCATATGTACTCCACAGTGAAATTTCTTAAACATACACAAGCAAGTAAAAACCAAACTTGGGCCAGTGATGTTAACTAGTTCCTAGAATATTATTCATTTTAATTTGTAACAAGTCATTAACTTAAGGTTCAATTATTATAAGTGGAATCTTCATGGTTTAAGGAATATCCAGAGATTGCTGCTATTAGATTTATCTTAGAGAAAGGGTGGCCAGAATTTACTTTTATAAAATCTATCTTTTATAGCTTAACAAGAGCAGTTCTTGTGTCATATGAGAATAATCACTATGTACTTGTTATAATGACTGCTAAGAGGTATTTCATTTTGTGAATACATTTATTATTCTTATTGTAATGGAGATATTGCAAATGATCAATTTCTATTAATGTTATTACTTAAAACAAAGCAATAAATGTAACTGCAGAATGTCAACTTACAAACTATTGTAGGTGATGTAAATTCAGTTGTAGCTACTTTTGCAGATAATAATACACGTGTATTCGCATTATGTTAAAATACATTTTAAGACGTTTTTGTTTAATTGATTAAGTGTCTTTCATGTCATATCTTTGAAGGTGCTAAATATTTTATTTGCATAAAACTCCACCATTTAAAACATATAAAGTAATAAACACCTGCAAATCATTTGCATATGTAATTTGAGTATAAGATCTTCACTATTTATGCATGTTTGAATAACAGAAGAGATTTTAGTTGTGACAAAAAAAAATTCAAATTATATTTATGCTTTAAAATATTATTTTTATACAACATATAAATATATATCAAAGAGTATATATTATATTCATACAATATGTAAATTAAACACATATTTTATACAATACATAAAATATATATTATACATTTTCTATAACATATAAAATATGCATATTTTTATATAATATAGAAATATACATTATATTTTTATATAACAGAAAATATACCTTGTATAATACGCAGAACATAAATTTTGTAATCAGATATAAAATGTATGAAATATACATGATTACGATGTACTATATAAAACATTTCTACATTTAAAATATATTTTATGTATAAAATATATGAAATACTATGCAAATGCTCAAATTCCTCAAAATATACAACTTTTGGAATAACTATATATTACTTAAGGTGAAAGTAAAGAACTGCATATCATAAAACAAATAGCAAACACAATGTCACTATGAAATGGACAATTAGAGAAGTGGAAAATACACATAAAACAAAAAATATTTCATATAGTATTATTAAACAAAATATATGAATATAATATAAAATGAAAACAACACTTTTCAAGATACTGAGCAAAAGCCAGTGAGGAACAATAATCTTTGACAAGTGGGCAACCCAGGGGGTGAACAATCGCCCTCAGGATACCCCCAAGACAGAGCTTCCAGCCTGCTGCACAGGAAAAAGATCCTTGGAGAGGCCCAGTGGAAATCCCCAAATTGAGGAGCTGGAGCTGAGAATCTGAGAGAAAAAAGAGCTACAACAATTCACGACCCCCAAGACATGAAAGCAACCCAAGTGCCCACCAACCCAAGAATGGATTAACAAGCTGTGGCGTAGGTACACCATGGAATATTCAGCCATAAGAAAAGGTGGAAACTTTACATCTTTTGCATTAACCAGGGTGGGTTGAAAAACATTCTTAGTAAAGTATCTCAAGAATGGAAAAGCAAATATCTACTGGACTCAATACTAAGATGAAACCAATATATAAACCTCTACGTGCCTACAAGAGAGAAAAACACAATGAAATTCAAGTGGAGCAGAGAGGAGATAGGAGGATTGGTAAACTCTCACCCAATGTCCACAATGTGGGGTGCACAGCACACACCCTGGGTGAAGGACTCAACTACCACTTGGACTTTATCTCACAAATTCAGAAAAAAGAAATATAGATTGCAACAGAAGAGTCATGACAAAGAGATGGAAACCAAGAGATCTTCCAGGTCAACATGGTGGTCTACAATCTCAGCAGTCTGGGAGGATGACACGAGAAGATCACTGGCATATAATATAAACATTTATATAAATATAAACAGAGTTGAGGCATTTGAGAACAACCTGAACAAGAGCGAGACCACCTCTCTACCAAAAATAGACAAACTGGCCCAGCACTGTGGCAGGTGCCTGCAGTCCCAGCTATTGGAGAGGTTGAGGCAGGAGAATAGCTGAAGCCCAGGAGTTTGAGGTTGCTGTGAGCTGAGCTGATGCCACGAGGCACTGTAGCCTGGGTGCCAGAGTGTGTTTCTGTGTCAAAAGAAGGAAGAGGAGGAGGAAGAGAAGAAAAAAAAGAAGGAGGAGGTGGTGGAGAAGAGAAGGGACAGACCCACTCAATCTTCATGAGAATTTTCATCCGAAACTTTGTGAGCAAAGTCTCCCAGGCAATTGAAGTCAGAGGAAGGCGTCTCCTGCACTCACCACCCAACCCTAGGAATAGAGCCTGTCCCCACCACCCAGAAGACATTAAATGGCCACAGTTCACTGGGATTGCATAGAGTCCACAGAAGGGTCCAGGATTTAGGAGTGGCTGCTGCTCCCCAAATTACATGGTGCTCTGATAGCACCTAACACATCTAAAAGGCAAAGTAGGCCAGTTAATTAGGATCTCACCCAGGAAAATCACCCTCAAGATCAATGAACACAATTCTCCTGACTACCTGGTCTGTCCCGAAAGGAAACCACTTAGGTCACTTTGTTTATTACTATGCTTTCTAATTTTCTAGTTGTGTGAATGTCCAACATCTTTTTTCGTTATGTTGTTGTTGTGTGGGAATCATTAAGGGCACAAAGAATTCGGTTACACTGATTGCATTTGTTAAAGTCCCTCTTATAATTGTGTCCTGCCCCCAAGAGGTGTGCCATACAACAAACCCATCCCCTTGCTTCCGCCCCTCTCCGCACTCCCTCATCCCCCTACCCCATCCCTTGTACTAGCTCATCAACCACCTTCATATTAGAATTGAGTACATTGGATTCTTGTGTCTCCATTCTTGTGATGATTTACTAAGAAGAATGTGTTCCACCTCCATCCAGATTAATACGAAAGATGTAAATTCTCCATCTCTTTTAATGGCTGAATAGTATTCCTTGGTATACATATACTGTTGCAGGAAGACAAGGCCCAATGGAGAGAAAGAGCACCCAAACGCCATGTTTATAAGAAGGGCTTTTTTTTTTTTTCGTCAATTGCATTTTTGGATTTTTGGACAGGGCCAGGCTTGAACCCACCACCCCCGGTTTATGGGGTTGGTGCCCTACTCCTTGAGCCACAGGCACCACCCAAGAGGAAGGGCTTTATTTACCAGCCGAGAGCCTACGTCCTAGAAGAATTCCAAATGGCCGTGCTCCCCAACTGGCTTGGTCTTCCCCCTTTTATCTAAAGCCAAAAAGTTCCAACCCATAGGTACCCTTCTCATTGGCCAGTTTGAATCAAGTGGGAGCTGCTATTCCAGCCTCTATGGAACTACAGGATGTCACAGAACTTGGAAACTTCCAAGATCCAGGAGGTTAAGTTTACAAATTCCCAAGAGCTGAGTCATCATGGAGAGGATCCTGCAGGTGTATCCTTGTGCTCTCCTTGAGAAAACTTGTTCTCCTGGACCTCACCCTTCTCAGGTATCCTCTCTCAGTATTGGGTTGGTGGGTTTCTTTTCAGGTTATTTCCTCATCTCGGTGGTTGTAAATTGAGCTGCAATAAACAGTCTAGTGCAAATGTCCTTATGGTAAAAGAATTAGATGCCCAGTAATGGAATTGCAGGACCAAATGGGAGGTCTACTTTTAGCTCTTTGACGTTTCTCCATACTTCTTTCCAAAAAGGTTGTATTCGTTTGCAGTCCCACCAGCAGTGTAAAAGTGTTCCCTTCTCCCCACATGCACACCAGCATCTTTAGCTTTGAGAGTTTGTGATGTGGGACATTCTTCTCACTCGGGTTAGGTGATGTCTGAGGGTGGTTTTGATTTGCATTTCTCTGATAATTAGGAGCAATAAGCTAACACTGAGATCAAAGAAACAATAAAAAATCTCCCCTATCATCATCTTGATTGTAACAAGTCTATGCTATAGTGCATGGTAATAACATACGTGGTGTGGTAAGACAATTGGAGAAGTTCAAAACCAAATACAAATTTATATAAATGTAAGAAAAATGCATGGCAGAAATGCCTCCTCCAACTCCGCTTGCTAAAATCCTTAGGTACAAGTCTAAATTGTCACAAACGGGGAAAAAATAAAAGCCACGTGGCAGTGACTCCAATAAGCCGTTTTGATGAAAATGTAATTAGACTTTTGAAGAGAAAATTAGTTGTTATAGTAATTTCAGAAATAATTACAATTCCATCTGTGCTAAAATATGCAATGACCTTTCCAATTAGGAACATGAATTTGTTCTTCTGTTCTATTATATTTTAAATCAAAATATAATTTGTAAACTTAATAATTTGAAGATATAATCAGATACAGGTTATATTAGTAAAAGTTTTCAATCATGGCCAAATGTATGTTTGTTTTTTTTTTACATTATTGCCTTTAAATTCAAAGTTTCTGCTCATTAAAATCATATGAATGTACGACAAGTCAAAAATAACTGTAGATATATACAAGACCCATAATGTGATGAAATTCCCCCTCAACTCAGCCTACGGTAATTATGTTATTTCAATACCCTGAGGATGCAGTGACAACTTATTTTGCCTTGCTATGCTTTCAAGCTTTCTGCCCCCTCTTCATGTAGAAAGCTGTGAACCATACAAAAAAAGTGGAGAATAACAAGTTTTTTAAAAATCTGATTTATGCAAAATCATATTTTGCAAACTGTAAACTAAGAAAATGATGTAGTTTTGCAAAGAATTCTGCTTAATTTTGAACCGATGTGTTTCTTGGAAATTGCCCCTGTTTTTCAGTGTAAAGTTATTGCTGCAGTTTTTAACTGGAAAGGTAACAAAGCTGAAGGAAAAGAAGTCGCATTTTACCCTGAAGTAGCAGGAATCTTCTGCACAACCACATGTAAGAAATGGGATATTCCCTCAGCCAAATTAGACCAGGAAATAGAGATTACTTACTTTTGCACAAGGCAAAGGAATATCCGATGATAGTTGTATCATGCACAATGAATCCCCACATGTACTTCCATCTTTTCATGTCAAAGATGCAATAGAAGTTTAAACATGGTAGAGTTTATATGAGCTCAAGTGAAGAATTTACATGAGATTTAAATACCATTCAGAATTTATATGAGTTTAAAGGGACACAAAGAAGGCTATGCCATGTGGTATCAGGGAGGCTTTTGCAAACTCAATTCTGTGTGTGAAAATGACATTTGTCACAAAGATATCAAAAGGGGCACATTTAAGGCTGGTGCCCATAGCTCAGTGGGTTTCACTGAGGCTGGCTGGTTTGAATGCGGCCCAGGGCCGGCTAAACAACAATGACAACTGCAACAAAAATATAGCCAGGCGTTTCAGATTAATATGAGGGTATAAATTGTTAGGTTATGTTGCTTTCAATTCTAAGGTTCAAGTTGTAGCTGAGCCCTTCACCCAGGGGGCGTGCTGAACACCCTCAGGTGTGCACAGCAGGTGAGACCCTGCCAATCGCCCTCCCGCCTCACCCAATTGCCTTCCCTTCTCTCCCCTCCCCTCCCTGCACTATATTGCATTTTATCATCCATCTGGTCATGCACTTGTTCATATATTCTTTTCATATTACTATTGAGTACATTCAATATTTTTTCCCATTTTTTTGCTTTCAAATTAATATAAGGGAACACATTTTTAGGTTTCGTGGTTGTCACTTGCAAGGTAAAGTTCAAGTTGTAAAAGAGCCCCTCACCCAGGGGAGACGTGGAACGCCTCGCATTGTGCAAATTAGATGAGGCCCCTCCTACCAATCTGCCTCCCCTCTTTCTTTTCTCCCCTCCATCTTGCTAGACAATGTTTGGGTTTTATCATTGCTATGGGTGTATGCTTGTACATTGGTTTCATATAGGTATTGAGTACATTGATTACATTTTTCCCCCATTCTAGAGATACTTTACAATGGCCAACAAACACATGAATAAATGCTCATTTTCTTTTTTTTCCATTTTTTTATTATTAATTTTCTTTTTATGGAGACAGAGTCTCTAGCTGTCACCCTGGGTAGAGTGCTGTGGTGTCACAGCTCACAGCAACCTCCAACTCTTGGGCTTAAGCGATTCTCTTGCCTCAGCCTCCCATGTAGCTGGGACTACAGGCACCTGCCACCATGCCCAGTTATTTTTTTGGTTGTAGTTCTCATTGTTGTTCAGTAGGCCTGGGCTGGATTTGAACCTGCCAGCCTCCATGTATGTGGCTGGTGCCCTAGCTGAGCTACAGCTGCTGAACTACAGGTGCCAAGCCTTTTTTCCATTCTTGATCCTGGGAAGTCAGGATTATCTTTCCAGGGAGGCTACTTTGCATAAAAATGTTCACACCACAGGAAGGAAGAAAGAATCAGGAAACTCACATATCTAAAGGATCCTTCTTTTAGCGTTGAAGTAGTTTTATTCCAGCTGACTTGAGCCATGGCTGTGTGTTTTTTCCAGAAATTCATTTCGTACCTACGTCTAACTGCAAGAGAGTTTGGGCAACAGTCAGGTCTACTGAACTGTAGGCATCGGTCATCCTGAACCAATCAAAATTGTATTGAGGGGCAAAGAAAGGAACAGCCAATAATTCTATTTCTGTGGAGAGCCAGCCGTGAGAATGGTGGGGACCCTCACAGCCTGGGGAACATTCAAAGAATGAGCCCCCAACTGCTTCTCCTCTGTTCCCAAAACAGCCATATTCCTTTCTACATTCTGCCTCTGCCAGAAGTCAAGTCCCCCTTTCTTTGTTTTGTTAACTATGCAGAGATCCTTGAGATCTTTCTCCTTGTCATATGCTAACAAAGTTTAAGTAACCACTAAATCATATAGTTCTTCCTTTGTTTTGTGAACTACGCTGAGATTCTCCTGACCTTTCCCTTCTTGCTGCTTCTCATATGTTAATGAAGTTGAGTAGAAACCATTAACAAGATGGTTTGTCTTTATTAAAGTCATTTACATTTTCCTATTGTGCTGTAAGAGCAAAACTGAGTCTTTGGTTTATGCTGTTTCCCCATATTCTCTATGCTACTTTCCCCTGGACAACCTTGTACAGATACTATAAAATAAAGCTGATTTTGTGCTTTGGTGCTGGCTGCAGCCATCAGCTGAGTCAACCCTCCTGATCTCAACCTTTACCTCTGTCCTCTTTTGTGCTGTACTTTCCTCACTTCCCAACAATTCCACTCTGGTTGACTCTCCTTTTGCCACGCTGATTCACAACATATTGCCACAGTTGACAAAACAGCAGACAAAAACAAATAGAAATATCTATGATGCTCAAAATGATTACACCCCTGATGAATGTCAAATATCAGGTTGAAAAGAAAATACGGACAACGTTCAAAAGAAAACTTTGGAAACAACCTTCGCGATACTAATGTGGAAAAGAATGTCTTAAACTGAAATACCAGACCATTTTCTGTAAAGGAATATTTGGCAAATATGACTACAGAAAAAACAAAGCTCCGTGATTTATTGAGAAAACAGACAAAGTTGAGAATTAAGCTTTTGAGCTTTTCCCGGTCTCTGGCGGCTGAATGCTTTAGAGAAATTTATGCCTGAAATAAATAGATGAATTTGTCACAAGAGTTAATGCGAAATATTCCTTGTGAAGAGAGTCTTTACTGCATTCATTTATATGCCTGTCTCTTGCCTTTTGCAACTATTTACAAACCCACACTTGATTGAATTACATGAATTCAATTGATTTTTAAAAAATATATCAAGCACTGAATCATCAGGGTAAAATTGCAGCCCACTGTGTTCAAATAAATCTGATTAAGGAAACGTACCATAGTCTTTGTAGAGAGTCATTTCGTTTTTCCCTTTCAATGATTCTGTATAAATATCTCAGGTGAAAATCAATATTTATAATTTTCATAGCATTGACCAGCAAAGAGTGAAAAGCAATTTGTAGGTGTGATTGTGTATTCAAGGTGAGAGAATGTAGACCCACCAAGCCTCAAAATTCAATAATTTGAAGAATTCTTACAAAGGGAAATGAAAAACTTTAAGAAAAGATTCTCTTTGGAGTATATATCATAAGTGGGTCTGCTTTGTAGGACTGTGATTTATAGTAATGTCTACGCAAAGTATTGGGAAGGGGAAGTGTGCCTGACCAGACTTTTACACACGTGTTTTGATAACAGCACTCAAATATTGCCAGCAGAAAATGTTCATTCACCTTTCTTGCTATTCCTAGTAAACCCCTACTGACCTAATACCATTCAAATTTATGTTCCATGCTGATCTTTCTTAGTGAATAGGCCCCAAAGCTTTTTGAACTGGCCAAATGTTCTTTTATAGGATGGAGTTAAATATTTTCATGCCAAGATCATTTTGGAAATTGATAGTGTACACGAGACAGCTTGGTTTTTGAATGCCAAGTTTATAACTGCATACCCGTTTCAACAGTGAGAGTAACATTTATATAAAAAGCCTTCCTATGTAGTATTTTTGCATGCAAGGAAATTTTCTGTAGCATTCATTTGCTACTGAAGTTTCAACATTAGGATCAACCTAGCGAGTTAGCTTTATAGATTTTTTTCCCCCCTCGAAGCCAAGTGTTCATTAAGATGAATGATAAGATTTATTCACATTCAAGGGTGCAGGTTGTTAAGAGCTACAATGAAATGAATAGAAAAACCATAATTATCAGGGCAATTATTGCAACAGCTGTGAGTAATAATTTTAGCAACCATTTTAGCAAAGAGGTGCTACCACTAAAATGAAATAAAATTTCTATATTGCATATTGAATAATAATAAATGAAAACATGGAAGCTACTCATAAAAAAAAATAAATGATTTCCAAGGTGATGGCCTTATGAAACTTCTACCTATTTACAGGACAATACATCTGTTTGAAGATCGTGTTGGCTGGGGGCAGCTCAGGGTAAGGGAGTTACAAGTCCTCTTTGGAAATGTCTACCCTGTTACTGTGTTAGCATTGCTTCAGGGAAAATATTTTGCAGGGAACATCGTTACATTTTGAGAACACTTGTAAACACTGGATGGAATTCATAGGTGGTGGGGACTAAAATCAGAACCAGTGGCAGGTACAAGCACAGTGTTTGGGTGATGAGCACGCTTAGAATTTTCACCTCACCTTCACTAAAGCGATCTGTGTAGCCCAACATCTGTACCCTAATAATAAAAGCATGTGTACCACTATAATGAAAACCCGCGTACCTCCACGATAAAAACATTGATGCCTCTATAATATTCTGCAGTATTAAGAAAACAAACATCCCCCAAAGAAGAGTGTAAAAATAAAGAAAAGAAACATACAGTTTTTTCAAAGCATAGCCCAGCAATGAGAATTATTTGGGACATCATAAGTTATTTTTGAGTAGGGGATATCTTTGATGCTTCAAAAAAATGACAAAGTATTACATTTTCATGTGAAATTCCCCTCCCTACCTCTGACTTCATATGGCCCTTCCTAGCTGCTGGACACACAGTCCCCTACTGAGCGAGGTTCCCGGAGAAGGGTGAGGTCTGGGAGAACAGGTCTTCTCAAGGAGACCACAAGGATACACCTGCAGGGTCCTCTCCATGGTGACTCAGCTTTTGGGAATTTGTAAACTTAACTTCAACTTGGAAATTTCAAGTTCTGTGAAACCCTGTAGTTCTGTAGGGGCTGGAATAACATCTCCCGCTTGATTCAAACTGGCCAATGAGAAGGGTACCTGTGGAGTGGAACTTTTTGGCTGTTGATAAAAAGGGAAAGACCAAGCCAGTTGGGGAGTGCAGCCGTTTGGAATTCTTCTATGCCGTAAGCTCCCAGCTGGTGAATAAAGCCCTTCCTCTTATACACGTGGTGTTTGGGTGCTCTTTCTCTTTGCTGGGCCTTGTCTTCCTGCAACACTACAATTTCTGCTTGTTGGTGGAGAAAGATTATCCTTTCCCACCCGGATTTGTGCTACTGGAGGCCAGTCTTGCGGACAGTCTCGAAAGTCTTTGCAAAATGTCCCTTTACTGAGTTACCCTCAGTTACGTCCACCCGATGGCGATATCTGTTGCCCTTAAACCCTCACTCACACAGGTAGAACAACAAATATTAATGTTCTGTGAATCCATCCACAAATTTCACTCTGCTAACCCAAGAAACCACAAACGTAGCTGGCCAGTCCCCCCCACAATGCTACTTTGCACAAAAGATGGTGTACCATCCCCGCTCTGTCCTTTTACCTGTAAATTTTTTTAAGTTGATTTACGTAGTAGCTTACTCTGGGTATCTTGTCATAGTGCTACATACAGTGAATCCTGAATTCTGTATTTTTTTTTATGACTACATAGAAAATGTAGAAAGGATGTCTGTGAGAATCAAGTCCACTATTTTTTAAAAAATATAGATATGAATAAACTTGAGGGTATTTTTTTCATAAAAATTTATAGGATAAATTTCTAACAATAGTATTTTTGGGTCAGATGTAAATGCAAAGGTAATATTCATAGACATTTTCAGAGTGGCTTTGGTAGAATTTGAATTTCTACCTAATTATTATTATTATTTTTAGATGTTATTATTTACATATTATTTTTAAATTATTATTAGAAATTGAATTTCTAGCTAATTATTATTTATTATTATTTGAGACAGAGTTTCACTGTGTCACCCTCAGAAGAGTGCTTTGACATCACAGCTCACAGCAACCACCAGCTCTTGGGCTTAAGCAATTCTCTTGCCTCAGCCTCCGGAGTAGCTGGAAATACAGGGACCCCCACAATGCCCAGCTATTTTTTGCAACTGACCACCTTCAGTGCATATGGCCAGTGCCCTACTCACTGAGCTATGGGCACCAAGCCATAGCTAATTCTGTAGCTGAATATGACCACAGGAACTTCAGACTTGCTAACAGAGGCTTTGGATAAAATTTAAGAGTTTTGCAAAACTGACAGATTTAAAGTATCTGTGAATTCTTTTAATTAATAATTTATTTTTATTAACAACTTAAACATATTTTATGAGTACATAACAAATAGTAATTTATATTTCCTTTTATGTGAATTCCATGTTAATTTTCATTTTTCACCTTATGTATTCTTTTACTAATGAAAATCTGTCAATTTTCATTATTCCTGGTTTATATTATGCAGCTGGTTTTTTGTTTGTTTGTTTGTTTGTTTTGAGACAGAGTCTCACTTTATCGCCCTCAGTAGAGTGCCATGGCATCACAGCTCACAGCAACCTCCAGCTCTGGGGCTTAGGCGATTCCCTTGCCTCAGCCTCCCGAATAGCTAGGACTACAGGTGCCCGCCACAATGCCCAGCTATTTTTTTGTTGCAGTTTCACCGGGGCTGGGTTTGAACCCGCCATCCTCAGTACATAGGACTGGTGCCCTACTCACTGAACCATAGGCACCACCCATGCAGCTGGTTTTTTTACATATATGTATTATACGGTTATCTAGGAGCTGGTTATGTGTTTGGAGAGTAGCTCTGTGTGTATGTAGCACACATATATACTACCAATAATACATAAATATATTTGTGTACCCACACATTCCAATGTCATATGTTTACACACACACCCTGAAATACCTAACTTGTGTCCTATTTATTTATTTATTTTGAGACAGAGTGTCACTGTGGCACCCTGTGTAGAGTGCCGTGGTGTCATAAGTCACTGCAACCTCAAATTTCGGGATTCCAGCAACCCTCCTGCCTCAGCCTCAAGGTAGCTAGGACTACAGGTGCTTGCCACTGGATTTTCTATTTTCAGTAGAAATGGGGTCTCACTCTCGTTCAGGCTGGTCTTGAACTCCTGAGCTCAAGGGATCCACCTGCCTGAACTTCTCAGAGTGCTTGGATTACAGGTATGAGCCACTACACTGGCCTAAAGGTTTTACTTAAGTTTTTACTTATTTTTTATTTTGGTTTTGTTTTGGGTTAATTGGAGGGTACAAAGAAATAGGTTAGGCGGCGCCTGTGGCTCAAAGGAGTAGGGCGCTGGCCCCATATGCCGGAGGTGGTGGGTTCAAACCCAGCCCTGGCCAAAAACTGCAAAAAGAAAAAAAAAGGAATAGGTTACAATGTTTGCATGTGCTAGGTAGAGTTCCTCCTATATTTGAGTCACATTCCCCAAAAGTGTGCCGTACATGGTAATGTCATGCCCATAAAAGGGAGCACACCCATCCCCCTCCTTCTCTTACACCCCCCTCCCTGTTCCCCTGCCCCTGATCTTGAATTGTTTGAATTCTTTTGATGATGTCTGAACCGGGAAAGATTTTATGGCAAAGACTTCCATGGCCATCTCCATGACAACAAAGATAAACAAATGGAACTTAATTAAGCTGAAAAGCTTCTGCACAGCTAAGGACACAAAGAAGTAAAGCAAAAAGACAAACTTCCAAATGGGACGAGGTATTTGCATGGCCTGGATGTTTTAAATAAAAATGTGACGTCTGTCACTTAAGACAGTCACCCCTCACGTGCTGTCTACCGAACGAGATCGCTGTTCACAAGTGGTGTTTGTTATCCGTGTTTAAGCAGAAATTATGATACCATTTATCAAATAAATACAAACCAATGAAGAAATATAAATACTAACTACTGAAACTCTGGCCTAAAAACCACAAAAGACACTTTCTATGGGCTAGGCCTCTATAGCAGAATTTTGACACCTGTAGCAATTTAATCACAGAAATCCTTGCATTCACTGCACACCAAAAAGGTAGGAATTTCTGGAGCAGTACTCAGGGAATCGATCTCAAAAAACCTACCCTGTGTGTCTGTATGCAGCAGAAATTGAAAGTTTTATATTACACATGTGTTTACAACTTATAAAACTAACTTTGAGTGTCCTAAATTAGTCTCTAATAAACGCTGACAACATAGCTTTTTCCAAAGTATTTCAAAAGGAACACGTCAAAAGTATTTCATATCTTACCTTTTATTACATTAGCCAAAGCTAATATTTTGTCTATATTGTATTTCATTTGGAAGACAATAACCATTGCAAAATATTTTATTTATATTCAGACATTAAATTTACCACCCCCAAATCATAAGGATAAGAGAAATGGTCTCAGTAGGGTTTGGCAAACTATAGCCATTGGTTAAAACGCAGCCCATCACTGGTTTGGGTGAATAAATTGTCATGGAGACACAGTTCCCATGGTTATTGTCTATCTCTGCTTTTGCTATGCAATAGTATAATTGAATAGTGCAGTTTGAAAGGGGACCATATACCACACAGATCCAGAATGCATTTATTATGAAAACATTTACTTTAAATAGAAAGTGTGCTGGTGGTATTTGTAGCTCAGTGGGCAGGACGCAGGCCACGTATACCAAGGCTGGCAGGTTCAAATCCGGCCTGGGCCTGCTAAACAACCATGACAACTGCAACCAAAAAATAGCCAGGCATTGTGGCAGGCACCTGTAGTCCCCAGCTACTTGGGAGGCTGAGGCAAGAGAATTGCTTACATCCAAGAGTTTGAGGTTGCTGTGAGCTGTGATGCTACGACACTCTACCCAGGGCAACATAGTGAGATTCTGTCTCAAAAAACAAACAAAAAAAAAAAAGAAAAGAAAAGAAAAAAGAAAATGTGCTGACGCTTTATTATGAAACAGTGAACGTTAAAGGTGTCTAGAAACCTTTTTCCCCACCCCATGATATTATTTATTGAATTAAATAGTTAAGTAATGATGTGATACATTAAGTAATTAATGCCACAGTGGCAAATAGTTATAAACTCAATCAAGGTACATTGGAAAAAAAAAAAAAAAAAACATTCTGAATGTGAACTTGGGTGTGAAACAATCATGATTCTTACGTATTGCTGTAAAAACATGTAAATTCCTACAAGCAGTCTGGAAACCTGGTCTGGCAATCCTTCCTAATCCGAATTTACTCATTCCATAGATTGAGTCACTGTATTCCTAGATTCGAACGTTTCACACCACCAGGCCCTTGTGTTCCAAGTTGCCCGACATGCCTACGTTTTTACATCATTCTCTCTTTTTTTTTTTTTAAATAATTTTATTAAATCATAATTGTGTACATTGGTGCAATCATAGGGCAGAATGTGCTTCATATACAATCAGAAACATTTTGATCATACTGTGAGAGATAGCCCTCATAGCACTTTCTTAATCACTATATAAAGACATTGATACTCTACATTTAATAAGTTTCACCAGTACCCTACTAAGATGCACCATAGGTATGATCCCAAATTTTTTATTCAGAAAAATATAGAACATGCTCACACCTTGGTATGCAGAAAGTTTATTTAAAAAAAAAACACGATACAAAAGAAAAAGCGATGAAGTAAAAAAAATACATTTAAATTTAAAACATTTTTGTGACAAATGCAACGTAAATAAGGCAAAAAAGACTAAAATACATCACAACAGCAAGAGTCATGTTTAGAATAGATTAAGAATTCAAATCATTAGGAAAATTTAAAATATCAAATAGAAATCTAGACAAAAGATAGACATGTTGGAGGGAAAATAAAGTGCAATTAGTAGATTAAAGGGATTCAATCTCTCTAGTCAACAGAATAATCCAAATCAAAGCAACAAGAAAACA
Source organism: Perodicticus potto (assembly GCA_963574655.1). Classification (NCBI taxonomy): domain Eukaryota; kingdom Metazoa; phylum Chordata; class Mammalia; order Primates; family Lorisidae; genus Perodicticus; species Perodicticus potto. The sequence continues at coordinate 38,822 of CAUYRH010027144.1, forward strand.
CCTTTTTACACATATAACTGGTACATATAGGAAGAAATATTGGCAAGAAGTATAGAAATATACATGGTTTATGGGGGGTTTATATGGCAAACACTTTGAAAGTTGTTGTGATAGTAGCCATTAAATTTTTATGTAAAGCAACAGGTTCTCCAGACCTGTCAAGAGAAGCACTTACATTTACACAGGGGCAAATATTTAAAAGATGTTTGAAATTGGGACAAGCTAAATATCCATCCAAATAGGGAATAGATAAATAACTTCTACGTGCCTGTGCTATGCAGTATTATATTATATTATAAATTAACCATACTTAATATTAGTGATACAGATGAAGAATATTGATGTGAAAGCAAAGCAAATTATTAAACAATAGCTAACCAACAGCAAAAGAAATAGCGAAATAAGACCTACAGTGGGATAAAAAATTATATATTTTAGTGACTATGTATTACATAATAGTTTTTGAATACATATTATACTAATTAATTAATACTTTAGTTGAATATTATATATTCAACTAAAATATTATACAGTACATTAATACTGTATATTGAATATCATATCCATTTACATTGAACATTATATATCAATTTTATATTAATATTTATTTTAATATATTATATTTATCTGTATGTTATATACTATGTAATGTATACTCATCCCCAACATTATATATTGCGTCTATGCATATTTACTCATTCAACTAAATATGTTATATATTTTATGGATGCACATATTTAAGAATTTTTTGTGAATAGTCTAAATGTATGCATTGCAATCATCAAAATGTTTGTTTCTCATAAAGGAAGCAGCATTAAGTTTAATTATCAAAAGAAATTTGTATCTTATTAATAACATTAAAATGTTTTATAATGAGGACATTCACATACTACTTGGATAATTAATTTGGAGCATAAAGTGTATGAGTGAAGAAGAGGATCAAATTATTAGTTGCCTTGTGGCATGTAACGTAACATTTTTATAAGAATTAAATAATATAAAATAAAGTGTTATTTAATGTAAAACATAAAAGAAATTCTATATGTTATTCAAGGATTTCTTTTTTACTTCAGGCAAAGTACCTTTAAGCATTGTCAGAATATAATGAAATCTCTGCCAACAGGAATATTAATGACTAGTAGGCTATTCAAAAAAGCCTAGAGCTAAGAAAAAAAAATTTTCTTCTCCATCACTTTTCCTCTTAGAACTGAGCGAATAGGGATCTTGTGATAAAATAGATCTATGAAAAAACATAGAGTGTGCATGAATTGAAAATAGAAATGTAGGCATATGTGGGAAACAAGTAAGGCTGATATAAATTGTAGTCCCATTATTAGAATTTTTTTAAATAGACAGTTTTTGGAAGAAGAAAAAAAGAAAAAATTATAAATGAAATGGAAAGCTTGAATTAAGACATAGCTTACTGAATTAATGCAAAACTTGGTCATGGTATCATGTTCATAGTGAGTCAAGCTGAAATTCATGAAACTGTAGGTTTTGAGGCAAGAAAGGGTCACTCATGCAATATGGTCAAACTCACATATTCTACAGCAGGAAATTATTTATCTAAAAATAAAGTTGTATATGGCTTTATCAAATTATAGTTATAAACTAGAGGAAGTATGAAAAATCATATTTTACATTTCATATTCCAAAGAATTACCTGTCTATATTTTAAGGAAAGCCCTCATTGGTAAGTATGTTTTTATGTATTTTTATCACCTGTAATGACTATTTTCAATGATTCACCCAAATACTATATCTGATGGAAACTTACATTTCTTCTAGAAGACTTAGAGGTAGTGGTCCAACAATTCCATAGTCAACCCAAATCTAATTTTTTTGTAAGTCCTATAGCTCACGAAAGATGTTACTACCATCCTCATTGTTCAAGGTCAACTAAAGGGATACACCAACAATAAGTTATTTCAAACTCCCTCACTTGCAGTCAGTAATAAAGTCTAGTCCATTTTCCCCAAAGTTTTCCCTGTATATTCTTCAGATTCACCTATACTTCCCCTTCTTTACTCTCTCCCATCATTTGCAAAATACAGGGAAAAAATAGACAAATCACAAATACATAACTTAGTAAATTTTCACATTATGTTAAACACACAAAAATAAGCTAGTGGATTAAAAATTAAATCTTAATAGCACCACATAATCAATTATTTTTAATATTTATCCCCCCATATGAATGAGAAGATGTGAGATTTGTCTTTGCTTGGCTTATTTCATTTAACATAATTTCTCCATTTCCATCCACAGTTGGCTCTCAAGCTGTCGCCAGTGGCAGAAAATTTCATTCTGCTTTATTACTACATAATATTCCATTGTTTATGTTCACCATGATTTCTTTATCTATTCAATGATGAACACTTAGCTTTTTCCAAATCTTGGCTATTGTGAATAGTGCTGCAATGAACATAGGAGTGCAGATATCTGATACACTGTTATATTTCAATACACTGAATTCCCTTCTTTTGGACATATACTTACCAATAGGAGTTCTGGGTTAAAAGGAGAGATAAGGATTTAGTTTCATTCATATGAGTATGAATATCCAGTTTTCCCATCACCATTAATTAAAGAAACTGTCTTTTTCCCACTCTATATTCTTGGCATCTTAGTTGAAAATAAGTTCACTATAGATATGTGGATCTATTTCTGGATTCTTTATTCTGTTCAACTGGTCTAAATGTCTGCGTTTATGCCACTACCATGCTCTTTTCCTTACCAAAGATCTGTAGTATAATTTAAAGTCAGGTAATGTGATTCCTCCAGTTTTGTTCTTTTTGCTCAGGACGGCTTTGGTTATCCTGGATGTTTTGTGGTTTCATATAAAGTATAGATTTATTTTTTTTTTATTTCTGTGAAGAACACCATTGGTATTTTAGTGAGGATTGCGCTGAACATCTAGATTGTTCTGAGTAATATGGATATTTTAACGATATTGATTCTTCCGATCAGTGAGCATCTTTCCTCTTCTTGTGTGTGTCCTCTTCAATTTCTTTCATCAATGTTTTATAGTTTTCATTACACAAATCTTTCACTTCTGTGGTTAGGTTTATTCATAGATATTTTATTTTATTGTACGTAGGATTTTTCTTGGTTTATTTTTATTGCTTTCTGTTGCACATAGAAATGCTACTAATTTTTGTATATCGATTTTTGTATCCTGTGACATTACTGAGTTTATTTATCAGTTCTAATAATTTTTGCCATGTCTATAGGCTTCTCTAGATATAAGATTATATCATCTGAAAACTAGAATAATTTGACTTCTTCCTTTCCAATATGGATGCCCTTTATTTATTTGTTTTTTCTGATTGCTATAGCTATAATTTCTAGCTACAAATAGAATAACAGCGAATGAAAGTTGACATCCTTGAATAACAGTGGTGAAAGTGGACATCCTTGTTTTCTTTCCCTGATCTCAGAGGAATGGCTGTCAGTTTTCCCCTATTCAGTATAAAACTAGTTCTGGGTCTGTCATATACGTCTTTTATCATGGTGAGGCAAGTTCCTTGTACACTTAGTTTTCTGGGAGTTTTTAATCATGAAAGGATGTTAAATTTTATTGAATGCCTTTTCAGCCTCAGCTGAAATGGTCATATGGTTTTTGTCCTTCATTCTGTTGACATGCAAACATTCTTGCATCCATGAGATGAATCCCACTTGATCGTGGTGCATAATATATTTTAGGTATTGTTGAAAGCGGTTTGCTAGTATTTTATTGAGGATGTTTGCATCTCTGTTTATCAGACATTGTGCCTTATAGTTTTCTTTATTATCTTTGTCTGGTTTTGGTATCATAGTAATATAGGCTTCACAGAATGAATTTGGACGTATTTCCTCCTTCTCAATTCTTTGGAATAGTTTAAATAGGATTGGTAGTAGTTATTTGAATGCTTTGTAGAGTTTAACAGTAAATTCAATGGAGCCTGGACTTTTCATTTATGAGAAACTTTTAATATACATAGCCTCTATCTTGTTATTCATTACTGGTTTGTTCAGGTTTTGAATTTCTTCCTGATTCAATCTTGGTGGTTTGTATTTGTCTAGGTTTTCCGATTTATTGGTATATAGTTGTTCATATTAGTCTCTAATGAGCCTTAAGTTGTCTCCTTTTTTGCTCTGATATTTTTTTATTTATGTTTTCTCACTTTTTCTCTTAGTCTGGCTAAAAGATTGTCAATTTTGTTTATCTTTTAAGAAAAACAACTTTTCATTTTGTTGACCTTTGTATGTTTTATGGTTTCAATTTTATTTGTTTATGCTCTGGTCTTTATCATTTCTTTTTCTCTACTAATTTTGGATTTGGGTACCTCTTGCTTTTCTAGTTCTTTGAGATGCATCATTAGATTATTTATTTGGAGCTTTTCTGCATTTTGATGTAGGCACTTAATGCTATAAACTTTCCTCTTTTCAATGCTTTTGCTGTATCTCATATGTTTTTGATGTTTTGTCCTTATTTCCATTTGTTTCAAGATTTTGAAAAATTTTCCTCTTAATCTCTTTATTGACCCACTGGTCATTCAGGAGCATATTTTTAAATTTCTATGTGTGTGTGTAGGTTCTAGTGTCCCTCCTGGTATTGACTGATAGTTTTATTACATTGTGGTCAAAGAAAACACTTGATATAATTTCAATTTTTCAAATGTTTAAGAATTTGTTTTATGACCTAATATATGGTCTATTCTTGAGAATGACCCATGAGCTGAGAATAAGAATGTGTATTCTGTAGCTATTTAATGAAATGTTCTAAATTTCTCTCAGGTCCATTTGGACAGTAGTGCAGACTAAATCCTATGTTTCTTTTGATTATTATTGATTGTTGTTGATTTTCTTTTTAGATGATCTTCCCAATGCTGAAAGAGAAGCGTTGAGGTCTCTAACATTTATTGTAGTGAGGTCTATCTCTCACTTCAGCTGGGATAATATTTGTTTTATGTATTTGTATGATCCAGGGTCGAGTGCACATATATTTAGAGCCCTTATATCCACTTCATGAATTGACTATAAGATTTGTTGCCTCTTTTTGTAGTTTTTTGTCTTGAAATCTATTTTTTTTATAAGTACACAAGCACATGTTTCTTGGTAACAATATGCATGGAATATCTTTTCTCCTTCTTTCATTTTGAGTATGTATGTGTCTTTACAGTTGAAGTTTGTTTCTCGTGGACATATAGTTGGGTCTTTTTATTTTTTCATTGAGCCACTCTATGTCTTCTGCTTGGAGAGATTAGTCCATTCACATTCAATGTTATTATCGATAGACGAGGGCTTGCTATCATGCTGTTGCTACTACCACACTGTTATTTGATTTCTTGTTGTTTTGGGCTTCTCTCTTCCGTTCTTCCTTTTTTCCTGCCTTCCTCTGTTAAAAGTCTTTTTCTCTGATAGTGTGTTTTAATTTCATGCTTTTTAATTTTTGTCTGTCCATTGTAGGTTTTTGATTTGAAGTTACCATGAGACTTGCAAAAAATATTCTGTAACCAATTATTTTAAACATAAGACATCTCTGCTTATAAACAGATGAACAACAAAAGAATAAAATAACTGACATGTTACACTTTCATACAACCTCCTCCTACATTTTAATTTCTAGTTGTCTCCATCTAAATTTTTTTATACTACCTATCAAAATGTTACTGTGGTTATTTTTGATAGGTTTGTCTTTTAGTTTTCCTACTCAAGATATAAGTGGTTTATTCACTGCAATTATAGCAATAGAGTGTTGAGTATCTGTGTACTTACTGTCACTAGTGAATTGTATACCTTCAGAAGATTTCTTATTGTTCGTTAATGTCCTTTCTTTCAGATTAGAAAGCTCCCTTTATCATTTACTGTAGCACGGGTCTGGTGTTGATGAAATCACTTAGCTTTTGTTTACATGGGAAAGTCCTTATTTCCCCTCCATTTTTGAAGGATATCTTTGCATGATACAATATTCTAGGGTTAAGGTTTTGTTTTCCTTCAGTAATTTGAATATGTCATGCCATTTTGGGGGGGCCAGTAAAGTTTCCACTGAGAAGTGTGCTTCCGGGTGTATTGGAGTTCGAGTGTGTGTGTGTGTCCTTTTCTTGCTCCCCTGAGAACTTTTTCTTCATCCATGACCTTTGGAAATGTGATTAAATGCCTTGAGTTAATCTTGTTTAGGATAAAGCTAGGTTCTGCCAAACTCTTGTTCCTGGCACTGCCTAGTGTGGGGGATGGGGACGGGGTGGTATAGGCAATGTAAGACTATCTTTCCTGCCCTCTAAAACACTATGAGTAGCTGATTGAAGAGTACTGCTTTTGGGGGGGGGTTGTTTGGCTATATTCCTTTTCACTCCTTATAATATCAAAACTTGGCAAATGCCTTCACCTGGAGACTACCTGTATATATGAAGCATGTCCTCCTGGCTCTAGTGGGCTTTTGTCACCTAGTGTCCAGAGATGGCAAAAGATTTCGATATGACTTTTAAAGTTTACCAACCAAACCCCTAACCACCACTACCATTAAGAACACCAGCCTCCACACACACAACTTACAGAACAAACATCTCATCCAAAAAAAACAAAAAAAAACAACAGAAAGAAAGAAAAAAGAAAAGTGGCCATGAACTTGGGTTTCTCTAGATTCCACTTCATTGCACCTGTTTGTAATAGTAAAAAGCTCTTCCTGTTTTCTTTCACCTCAGAAGAGCCCATCACTCCAGATTAAGACCAGTTGTCTGCTTATTTATTCTCAGAATCAGCACATCACTAAAGCTGGCAGTAGCTGGCAGATCTTTTTGGCAGGGCTTTCTACTCTGAGTCATTTTAGCTCCTCTTGTACTTGTTGATTCTACACTTTTAATGTATTGAAAATATATCATGTGCAAGTACTCTTATTTTCTAGATTTTTCATCAATAATACTGTCCTGAATAAATGATGGATAATTTTTCAACTTTTAATTAAGCATAGGGACAAATTATGGTATTTTCGTCCTCTCCTCCCTCAATGGCACTGCTATTTATTAAGAGGTAATTGTGTGCCAAATACAGTGCTAAATGCTTTACCAAAGATATCTTCTGATAAATGCAATAATTATCACTATTTTTCCTATTTAGGAGTAAGTTGGCCTTATAAAGGTTTACATAATTTGCAATAAATGGAATTTGTATTTTGTCACTGGAGATATGTTTGTGTTGTGTACATATGTGTGTGTGTGTAGGTAAAGTTAGTATCAGTGTGGTGTATTCTGGTACCAAATACCTGACATTTTTCAAAACCAGTTCTTCAGTTTTCAACACCAACTGTCCAGCTCAATTCTGCTCAGTTCTGACTCTGACTTTTGTTTGTTTGTTTGTTTTTCTTTTTTTAAATTATTTTTTATTAAATCATAACTTTGTACATTGATGCATTCATGGGGTTCAGGGCACTGCTTCGACATACAATGTGAAATGTTTACATTGAACTAAGCAACACATCCATCACAATTATGCTCATTTCTTAATAGTTTTAAAATGTACCGTTGCAACATACACATTAGGAGGTAGTGTATCCTCCACAGGTTAAGGTCTCAGTCCCACAATGCTTCCCCCATTTCTGTGCTAGTCACACAATAAATAACTAGATTACTTGCACTTCTGCCTAGTTGACTACAAATCCAAGGGTTCCCACTATCCCAGCCATATTTTGTAATTGGTCAAAAAACTCAACATATTCAAAAAAGCATTTTATGTATTATTACTAGTTTGTTACAAATAAAACAACTCAGCAGTAGTCAAATGAAAGAGATGTATAGGACATGGTTAGGAATGGGAGTGCCTGCAGAGCCTTCATGGATTCCCTGGGCATAGTTGATGTGTTCCAACGTAGAAGGTGTCTGCATCTAAGTTTAGGGGTTTGCATAGGCAAAACTCTTTCAATCACTGGCCATTAGTGATTGAACTCAGTCTCTAATCTTTTTCCTCTCCTAGGAGGCCAGAGATGGAGCTAAAAGTTCCAACTCTCTAATCGTGACCTGATCTTTCTGGTGATCAGCCCTAGGTTCTCTCCTTGGTTAGAAGTCCCACAATTTTAGGAGTCCTGTGCCAAGTTCTCAGAATAATAACAGATATTTATTTTTTATTATACTACAATATCTTTCCCAAGAAGTGTTTTGTACACAGGTTTGCCATCAGAGGAAGGGATTTATGCTCAACTTCTTCCACTTTAAAGTACGATCCTGGGCTCAGTACTTAACTTTCCTAAATCATCTATAAATGGTAAGAATAATAGCTCATTGGGTAACTCTATGGGAAGAATTACAGATATGGAACAAATTTTTAAATTATAAATCTCCATAAATGTTTTAATTATCATTTCAATTAATAGATATTCACATTCATATCCTGATGAGGTTTTATGCGTTCATATATTTCTTGTAGATAATTTCATTACATTGCCAATTACAGCTAACCCAAACAATCAAAATGTTATTCAATTGTGCACCAGTTAATCTCATTATTGAACTTGGTACATTATGTTGAATGATGTATCTTAAATGTCAAGGAAAGGTACTTAAATAAGCCACCAGCCATACTACAGTAATATGATTTTTACCTTAGTTGGCTTGCCAAAGACATTTTAATTGATTGTATTGTTAAGTTTGCTGAAACTACTAATGGGGGCCATAAGAAAATTGAGCTGCCACTGGTTTAAAAAATAACAGGATGAAGGGGAACAAGTTATACAGAAGTGTTTTTAAAACAAAGACAGATATTATGTTGAAAATCATTCAAGCACAAATAATGGCTGTAGAATATATCAGGCTTTATGTGGGCAAAATTCACATAACAGAAAAGCACAAAATAAGAATATTTTTCCTCTCCAAACAGCCCTAATTACTGAGAATTGATTCTCATAGTGATGGACGCTGATGCACTGCAGCCAGCAGACTGAAATTCTACATCATCGGGCAGTTGAAATTATGTTTCAGGTAATTATAGTGTAATTATGGTGTGATGTTTATTTGTGAAACAGTAGAGTCTTAGTGTGCACTCATTTGGTTTACACAAATATAATTAAATGCTCTGTAAAGATCACTGGAACTGTGAAAGGGAGAGAAAGGAAGGAAGGGGGAATAGAAGTAATGGAGAAAAAAGGAAAATTGGAGAGAGAGAAACACAACCATATTGAAATTTTACTCTAACTTTGCAAATTATTTTTTCAGAACTAAAATAGTGAAACCAATCAGGTAAAAATTAACTATTTAAAATATGAAGAGTAATATTGACAATATGAATTTTTATAACCTAATCCCTTTTTAAGATGTCATTATACCCTATTTCAAATGGGTAATTGATTTCTTGTGATTCTGAAGGATTTTATTCCCTCTTTTTATTTGAAACTAATCCAAATTTTAAGGAAACCATGACAGGTATTACACTCCTAAAAGAAATCACAGTGTAACTCAGAAGCTCCGAAGACTTATCTGAGATCCCAGAGCAAGTCATTTATTCATATATCAAGACTCCAATTCTCATTCCCCATGTTTGTGTTCTTTTAATGACTTTATAATACATGGCTTGTAAACTACCTTTATGAACACATACATACACCCCATATATTTGGGGGTTTCCTACACACATACATAAAAACAAAGTTTAAAGAAAAGTCAGACGAAAAAAATAATACCATAAAAGAAGGAAGAAAGGAGGAAAGGAAGGAAGGAAGGAAAAAGTTTTTCCAAAGCACTTTGTCACTGTTTAATTTTCAATAAGCAAGAATTACTATTTTCATTTACTTTGAAAATTATTATGCTTTCTTCTAAATTGCTTAGGATATATTATTCTGACAAAGCTATAGTTTATGATTTCCATTTTCTGGTCTTTTTTACAGTTATTTTCTAAATTTTCATTAGCCACTTAATGGCCCTTTCCTTAAAAAGCTAAAGTGGTACACAATATTTGATTTAACTCTTCATGGATCGCACTTGCCTACTTTGTTTAAATATTCTGCTCTTCCAATTATAGTCTTTTGCATTTGGGATTTGAAAGAAATAGCAGAAATATCAAATCTATTGTCTATGTGAAATGCAGGTATACCTAAAAGCGAGTCTTACATTTTGACAGGTTTTTAATTTGCCAGATGTTCATGAAACATACACGAATCATACAATCAGACTAAGGAATGCATTACACATCCAGATCTTGATTAGTGTTCGTATTTAGACTTCAGATGGATTATACCACTTCCTAGCTTATTGACTGAGAGAAACCAACTTGATTAAAACATACCAGTAATAAGAAACACAAGTACTTCAAAAGAAAATGCATTTTATAATAAAAGCCATTTTAAGAAAATAATTCAATTAAGCTATTTCCGGATATGGGCAATATTACGGAGCAAAATACAAGACAAAATAACAAACAATGAGCTACAGTAGTGCACTGTGGAAATCAGAGTCTTTAACTGTGTACGTTTTTTTTCTCAAATAGTAGATAACCTAGCTTTTGGTTGATCTTTCTGTTTTATGACCTTTTGTGATTTAGGTGGTTTTTAATATCTCCTCGATAAATTATAAATAAAGTCAAACATCATATCACAAAATTCTTATCTTTATGATAGTTTAATACATAAATGAGCATGAAGCTAAGAGGGGATATATCTAATTTCTCTGAATTTAAGGCTCCCTTTTGAAATTAAAAATTTTCAAAATTCCTTCACTTTATACCTCTAAATTTTGTAGTAAATTTTTACCTATGTTCCCTATACCAAGTTTTAAGAACTTCTTAATACATTACATAATAAAGAGCTAATCATGAGTTATGTCATAGATTACCTCCTAGTAAGTAACTAAATATGAAACATTCCTAAGCCTCCTATAAAAAGATTTAAAAATTAAGGGAACTAGATGCAAAAAATAAATAAATAAAATAGAGAGAAAAGGAAAGAGTTAGAGCATATTCTCTTTATGGTCTATTTTAATCCACAAATTATCCATAAAATAATCGAGATATAAAACATCAACTTCAAGCTCTAAATGATTAATTCTTACTGAATTTGATCATGTATATTGAGTGAACAGGAAAAAAATGTCATTCTATTTTTTTTTAATTACTATGGGTACATAATAGCTGTATATCTTCATAGAGTACATGAGATGTTTTGATACAGACAGGTTTTAATTGTGGATTAATCAAATCAGGGTAATTGGGGTATACACCACCCTAGGCGCTTACTTCTTTGTGTTAGGAAAATTCTGATCTCAGTCTTTGAATTATTTAAAGTATACCCTGACATTGTTGATTATAGTCATTTTGTTGTGCTGTCAAATATTGTTCATTCTATCTACCTATATTTTTGTATCTACTAGCCATCCTTACTTTATTCCTCCCTCCCCATAATCCTTCCCAGCCTCTGGTAACAATGATTCCATACTCTGTATCCATGCAATCAATTATTCGTTTTTAATATTTAGCTCTCACATATGAATGAGAATATGTAAGATTCATCTTTCTGTGCTTGTTTTATTTCAGTTAACATAGTGTTTTCCAGCAAATGAGAGGATTTCATTCTGTTTTATGGCTACATAATATTGCATTGTGTATATATATGTGTGTGTGTGTGTGTGTGTGTACTACAATTTCTTTGTTCATTCGTCCATTGATGAACACTTAGGTTCATTCCAAATCTTGGCTATTGTGAATAGTGCTGGCATAAACATGGAAGTACAGATACCATATTGCTATAATGAATTACCTTCTTTTGGATATGTACTTAGCAGTGGGATTTCTAAGTCAAATGGTTGCTCTATTTTTAGCTTTTTTAACTTCAAACAAATTTTTATTAAACAAAGATTTTCACAAAATTGGATATCTCTATAGTTTGTTCACAATTATTCTTACTCTCCATAGAAAGGCTGCTTCTTAACTTCTCATCTAGTGATGGCAAGTACTAAAATCCTGGTTTTTAAGTAGTAAAAATACTTCAGTATTTTAAATTTAAAGCACTATGTTGGTACATGGCTCTTGCACCCAATATCAAAAATGTAAAAATGTCTATTTATTCAAAAGTATAGAAAAAACTTTAGGCATGGACAATGATAGCAGTAGACCATTATGTATTGCCATTGAAATCAGTAATTGATGGTTATAGTGGTTATCTTATCTTAGCCAGCCTTTTCTTCATTTTCTTCAACTGACTTCTATGAAATTATTGGTGAGGAACACTGCCTTGAGCTTCCTGTCACAGTTTATTAATAATGCTAATGTGCTATTCTAGGAATTAGAATGTATCACCTTCATACCACTTCCCACACCATCCATTGCACCCATTCCAAGTCTTTCTCTTCCATAGCAATTTCTATTGACTACAACTTCTGCTGTAGTTAACAGAGAAGTACCCCAGCAGCATCCAATAAAGCAGTTCTTACAATCTTTGTTGGGTCAATAAAAACTTTTCTCACCATATTCACAAAATCTCCAATCATAATATCATAACCAATTTCTGAGAAACTTGGCATCATTTTTCTCAGCTATCAAAGATTATTAGCTAGAGTTAATGAGTCCAAGGCTGGAATCTACCAAAGCATGGTATGAACCCTTCCCAGAATAATGCCTTCAGTAGCAGCTCTTGTAGCATCCAGGACATCTATAACTCTGTCTTTCTTTTCATTTACTTCAACTTCACTCGTACCATTCATCTTCAGCATAGTTACCCCATCTCAAAGTTTTGACAGACATTCATTCCATTTTTCCTTTTCATAGTCACCAGTTGTAACATCTAACTGATCAATGATTTCTTGAATATGTTTTTGAATTTGTCATCTTTTTCTTTCAAGAGCATGGCATTATCTTTGGACACAACAACCTTTCCAACTTTTCCTAAGATTTAGCACCAACTTTTCCAACATTTTCAAGATTTAGCATCAACCCCTCTTCTCTAAACCATGCACTGCCAGTAGTAAAAGCCACATCGTTAAGCTGGTTCTTCCTATTATCACCAAAACCTAGAGCTTTGTCTGCTACAACTTGAAGACCAACTACTAGCCTATTCATAATGAGTGTACGTAGAGCTTCTCCATCAACATCTTCAGCAATTATGACCAAGGGTGTACGGTGAACATTGGCAATTTCAAGTGCAAGTACAATCCACTGGAGACTAGAAACTTCTTTTAACTCAATAGAACATAGGCATCTTAGAATTCACATTTATGACCTTTTGATGTGTTAATAAATTATGATGAAATATAGCCTTGATCAAACTTTATGCCTTCAATAATTTCTAATATAACTTTTGGTGCTTTTCCATCCTTTACTGTGATGATGCCCTTTCTTCCAGCATTTTTCATCTCATCAGAAATGATGTTGCCAATTTTCCTTTCTCAATTTGCAGAACTCATAGCATTATGAGCAATTTCTTTGGGGATTGTTACAGGTTTAGACTGCTTTTTTATTTGGTGATTATATCATCAACACCTTATTTCCACTGGATTAGCACGTTTGCTAATGTTCATGAAGGTTTCCTTGGCAACAGATGGTGCCAATACAGTAGTAGTGGTGATACCACTTCCTTCTTCATCATTTGTGTTATTGTCAACATCTTGAACAAGTTTATCACCAATATTTTTATTGGAGATTTCAGCTATACTTAGGTCAATTGATTTTGCAACAGTCACACCATCTTTGGTTACTTTCGGACTTACCCATCTCCATTCAATAATCTTACTTACCCATCTCCATTCAATAATCACTGTTCTTCCCTTTAACCTTCTTGTAATGGCTACAGGACTGGCTAAAAGATCCACACTTTGAAGCACTAAGGCTCAGTCTCCAAGTTTTACACCTTTGTCATAAGCCTTAATCATATGAAGTGACAGTGCCCTGGACACTGGTCTTGTCTGGCAAAGGACTGTGGGTAATCGAAGCATTTCTGTAGTGCAGTGGCAGGACATGTGGGCTGCAAGGCAAGTTGTTGTTGAGAGAGCGCACTCTATTTTTGATTTTTTTGAGAAACATCCATACTATTCCCCAGAGTGGTTGCACTAATTTACATTCCCATGAACAGTATACAAATCTTTTCCATTCTTCACATTCTTCTCAGCATTTGTTATTGCCCAACTATGTGATAAAAGGCATTTTAAAAGGGGGTGAGTTAATGTATCATTGTAGTTTCGATTTGCATTTCTCTTATGACTAATTATGTTGAGCATTTTTTCACATACCTATTGGCCATTTCTATGTCTTCTTTGAAAATGTGTTTATCAAAATCCATTGCCTATTTTTAATTGGATTATTTTTTATATTGAATTGTTGAAGCTCTTTATATTAGTCATCTGTCAGAAGAGTACTTGAAAAATATTTTCTCCCATTTTGGGATTCATTTTGTTCATTGTTTCCTTAACTGTACAGAAGCTTTTCATCATGATGTGATCCCATGTGTACAATTTTGTTTTGGTTGCCTGTGCTTTGGGGTTATTATTTAAGAAATCATTGCCCAAACCAATGTGCTAAAGCATTTCCCAATGTTTTATTTTACAAATTTCATACTTTCAGATTTTAGATTTAAGTCTTTAATCCATTTTGATTTGATTTTTGTATATGGTAAGAGATAAGAGTCTAGTCTAGTGTCCTTCTTCTGCATATGGAAATTCCGTTTTCCCAACACCACTATTGAAGAGACTGTCCTTTCCCCACTATATGTTCTAGGCAGCTTTTTTAAAGATAAGTTCACTAAAGATGTGTGGATGTATTTCCAGGTTCCCTATTCTGTCCCTTTGTCTACATGTCTGTTTTATGTCAGTACCATACCATTTTGTTCATTACATCTCTATAGTATAATTTTAAGGCAGATAATGTAATTCCTCCAGTTTTGTTCTTTTGCTTATGATGACTCTTATTATTCTAGATGTTTTATTGTTTCATATAAATTAAATTTTTTTTTCTATCTGTGAAGAATGTCATTGGTATTTAGATGGCAACTGCATTGAATCTATACATTTCTTTAGGTAGTATGGATATTTTAATACTCCAAGAATATGAAATACCTGTACAGTGTTTGTGTGTATTCTCTTCAATTTATTTCATTAATTTTTTGTAGTTTTAATTATGGAGATCTTTTACATCTCCAGTAACAGTTATTTCTAGGTATTTTATTTGTAGCAGTTGTAGATGGGATTACTTTCTTGGTCCCTTTTTCCAGATTATTTACTGTCAACATATGGAAATGCTACTAAATATTGTATAATTAATTTTTTATCTCTAACCATACTGAATTTTCTATCAATTCTACTATAGAGTTTTTATGTTTTCCTAGTTATAAAGGTAAGAGCATATCATCTCCAAGCAAGGAGATGATATGATCTTCTTCCTTTCCAATTTGGATGGCCTTTCTTTCTCTTGTCTGGTTGCTCTAACCAGGAGTGTGTTGAAAAACAGTGGCAAAAGTGGCCATCTTTGTCTTGCTCCAAATCTTACTTGAAAGGCTTTTTCCTGACTTAGTATAATACTAATTATGGTTCTTTCATATAGAATTTTTATTGTGTTGATGTAAGTCCTTTATATACCAAATTTGTTTAGAGGTTTTATTATGAAGGCATGTTAAATTTTATTGAAATAATCATATGGTTTTGTCCTTTGTTCTGTTCATGTAAGTTATCATATTGATTGATTTGAGTATGTTGAACTATTCTGGCATCCAGGGGATGAATCAAATGGGATTCTATTTAAACATGGGCTCACAACACTCTTTAAGAACATAACTATGAAAATTTACAAAACTTTTTCTCTGTTGTTATTAAAATGTTAGAAACATTAGTCATGCACAACAGTTTTTACTCATGTCATTTAGGTTTTTCCTTTATTCATTTATTTATTTGGTCATTCAAAAAATATTTATTCAGTTCTTAGTGAATGTGAGGGCATGATTCTAGCTATTGAGGTTATCTAAACAGAGATCTAAACAAGGCACTGCTCTCTGTGTGACTTTGCTTTTTACTGGGATGTGACAGACTGTAATTTCCAAAATTGAACCACAATAATATTTTTAGTCCCAACTGTTCTTTTGGAGCTGAATTCCTTTTCCCTTCTATTTGAAACTGACAGACCTCACTGTATAAGATTTCACACTCGGTGTATAAGATTCCACTAGAGCTATAAGCTGCAAAAGGTCCAAGTCAATGTCATAAAAGGCAAAAGTTTCTCTCTTTTTCCAGTTTCTTTGGAATCCTGAGTTTCCTTATACTGCTCTTGGCTACCCCACACTGCCACACTGGAAAAAAGAGCACAGAGATACAAAAAGAAATGCTTAAGGAGCCCTCGTTATTCCAGCCTCCAGATATTTGAGTCTTCTCAAACCTCAGTCTTCTCTTCAGGTCTGAGAAATGTGAGGAGGTGATCATTCAAATGATTTGAGCACCAGACACTGTGTAACTATGTGACTGCATGTAAAACTCTGAGAAAGAAATTGATAGCTAAGCCAGTCAACTCAGAGAATTCCTGAACAAAATAAATTATTCTCACTGTTTTAAACCACTGACTTGGGAAAACAAGCAAATATGCCAGTGAATATAGAGTATGTCACAATGGTAAAGACACAACGTAAAGCAAACTGAGAGAGATCAGGAGTACCAACCAGGTAGTGAATATGAGGGCTTACTACTTTCTACTGGGTGCTTAGGAAAGTCATGGCTGATATGTGGACATTTGAGCAGAGACCTAAAAAGAGCCAGTCATTAAGTTGTATGGGAAGAAGCATTCTATTAGAGAAAACAATGCTTCAAACCCTGCGGGGTGAGAGTACACATAGGATATTTGCCAACCATGAGAAAAGGAGAGCGAAGCAGGCTGGTGTAGGGTGAAATAGTAGAAAATTAGGTGTTGGACATAAACAGGCCAAGAGGATATAAAAACATAATTGTTTGCATTCCTACAATGAAGGGAAAGAATAAAAACAAAATATGATACTAAAAGTCCTCACAGTACTAAGAATATCCCCAGCTTTAAAGTCTTTGCCAAATTTTCACAATCTATGTTGATTAATGAGCATGGTTTCATTTTGCTTGACTAAATTTATATAAGACCATTTGCATGTCAGTGATTTTTAAACCACAAAGAAAAAAAATTTGTCTTGATGTTGCTCTCAAGCACTGGAAGGCAAATAAACCAGAAAGGACAATTTTTAAAAGCATATATGTGTATTACAAAACATTTGTCTTTTAGACCTGGTATTTTTCTAGGATGCCCTAAATTTCCCTGTCTATTCCAAAATAAATGGTTAGTTAAACTTGTAATTTTATATACTATTTATAAGACTAATGTTATCATGAAAAAAATCTAGTGAAGAAGAAAGATCTTTTATCAGTGACCCAGATCTTTTCAGAGTGTTTTATTGTTGGCAGAAAATATGCTTTTGTCTGTCAATAGTAGAGTAGTATAAACTCACATAAGCTGGTGCTTAAAGGATTGTGTGAGTTGACATGAAGCACTGATCGAGTATGGATTTAGGTACAGCTGTCATATGAGCTGCTGGAAAATATGGTGAGGTTTTGGACTAGGGAAATGACAGATAAACTAAATAAACTTTATTTAACTCTAATTCTATTCCCATCATCACCACACACATGTTCAGGAAAAAGGATATAGGTGGTTTTAACTGGCCTGTGCATAATTGTTACCAAAAAGAAAAAAGAAAGAGAGGGAAAGAGAGAGGAAAGAACATAAAGTACAATTAAGAGAAAGTTAAACCCTAAAAAAAATGAGACTAGAGTAATTAAGAAGTGCCTAAGTGCCCTTTATTCAATGTAATTGCATCATATGTAAAACAATGTTTATTTACCAAGGCAATGGACTCTTAAGCCTGCTTTTTATTGAAGACAGTAAATTATCCATGCATTATGGATTACTTTTTTGATCTTTTTTGTTATCATTTCACTGCTCATGCCATGGTTATTACTTTATCTCTCCATGGGTCTGCAGGGTTTTCTTGGGTTATTTTGTTTTGTTCCTTTCAAAAAAAAGTAGAGAACTTTTCACTGTACATGCTCCTGTGATTTAGTGACAGGCTCATTCATCTCCAGATAGACGAATAGGGACATTTCGAGGGAAAGGACTTTGTGCAAAATTGAAAACTTTTCTCTTGTTCTTTCTGCTTTTGAGAAGTCAATTGGGGTGGTATTAGAAGCAAACTTTAAACTCATACAAATATTTGAGCCCTGCTCCCCCACTTACCATCTGCAGTGCCTTAGTCAAGTTATTGAATCTCTTGTAAACTTGTTTCTCATGATCTTTAAAGTACAGATAATATCTGATACCACTTTAGAAGGTTTAATTGAGTTGACATGAACACGTGGCATAGTTCACTATCCAGAATGCTTTCTTAACTCATATGACAAACATTTGTTGAGCTTCTAGCATGTTCCAGTATTTTCTGGTACTAGAAACTTAGGGATAGACAGACTTAGGCATCTGACTTTATGAAGCTCATATTCATTTTTTTTTTATATTTTATATTTTTTATTTTTTCCCCACCCCACCACCCCTCATATTCATTTTTTTAATAGGAAAAACACATGGCACATATACACATGGAATACTATTCAGTCATAAGAAATGAAATCCTATCATTCACTATAATATTGATAAACCTGGAGGACATTATGTTAAGAGAAATAATCCAGGCACAGAAAGACAAATCTCACTCATTTGTGGGATACAAAAAGCCTGCTTTCATAGAAGTGCAGATTAGAACCATGGTTATCAGAGGCTGGGAGGGTAGAGGAGAGAGAGCGATGGGGAGAGACTGGTCAACAGCTACAAAATCACAATAAGTTCTGGTATTCTATACTACAGTAAGGTGACTAAAGTTAAGAATAATTTATTGTATATTTCAGAAAAGAGAAGACTTAGAGTTCTTTCAACACAAAGAAATAACAAATACCATGATTTGATCATCACACCATGTATATGTATGTTGAAACATCACACTGTACTCCCATACATATGTAGGATTATTTTATGTGTGAATAAAAAAGGAAAATAAAAGAAACTTACTTTATTTTTGTTAGGTCTGGCCTGGGAGCTGCCAGTTTATGATCCGCTTATAAATTGTATTCGATTCTATAAAGGCAGTAATCCTTTTTTTTTATTATTATTATCATCTTTTTTTATTAAATCATAGCTGCATACATTAGTGCAATCAAGGGGTACAATGTGCTGGTTTCATATACAATCTGAAATGCTTTCATCCAACTGTTTAACATAGCCTTCATGGAATTTTCTTAGTTATTTTATGAAGACATTTGTATTCTACATTTAGTAAGTTTCGCTTGTACCCTGGTAAGATGCAGTGTAGGTGTGATCTGACCAATCACCCTCCCTCCATCTATCTTCCGCTCTCCCCTACCCTCCCTGGCCCTTTTCCCAATATTCTGGTGCTATTATTGGGTTTTAGCCTTCATATGAAAGTTATAAATTAGCTTCATATTAAGGCTGAGTACATTGGATACTTTTTCTTCCATTCTTGAAATACTTTGCTAAGAAGAGTATGTTCCAGCTCCATCCATGTAAACATGAAAGAGTTAAAGTCTCCATCTTTCTTTAAGGCAGCATAGTATTCCATGGTATACATGTACCACAATTTATTAATCCATTCGTGGGTCGCTGGGCACTTGGGCTTCTTCCATGACTTAGCAATTATGAATTGGGCTGCAATAAACATTCTGGTATAGATGTCTTTGTTATAATGTGATTGTTTGTCTTCTGGGTATATACCTCGTAAAGGAATGGAAGGTCCATTTTTAGATCTCTAAGTGCTCTCCAAAAATCCTTCCAAAAGGAACATATTAGCGTGCATTCCCACCAGCAATGTAGAAGGGGGTTCCTGCGATGTTCCTGCCTGCTGTGGGTAGCGGGCCTGGGGCATGGAGTGGAGCCGGGCAGGCATCCCAGCAGAGTCCCTGGCTGCAGCAGGCGGTGGCAGAGGCCAGGCGGGGCAGAGATTGGCACCACACTGGAGTTCCGGCAGAGTTCCTGGCTGCTGCTGGCAGTAGGCCAAGGCCCAGCAGGGTGCCAATGGGGCTGCACAGGGGCCCTGGCAGAGTTCCTGGCCGCTGCCAGTGGTGGGCTGAGGCCAATTGGGGCAGGGATCAGAGCTGGGCAGGGGTCCTGGCAGAGTCTCTGGCCCCAACAGGTGGTGGGCTTGGCTGGGGCAGAATGGAGCCCCTCAGTTCCAGGTGTAGTCCCTGTCCTGGGGGCTGGTGGGGGCTCAGCAGGGCCCCAAGTCTCTTACCTGGTGGGGCACCTGGTCCAGCAGATAGGGAGGGTGGGCGCTGCTCAAGTCCTCCTCCCTCAGTTTCAGCAGAGGTCAGGCTTCTGGGGCATCAAGTAAGGGGGGAAGGGTGTCCTGGAAGTTCAGAATGGAGGAAAACTTTATTTCAGTTTTTTGCCTGAAGCTTCGTTTCTTGGAGTTGTGGGTTGCCTCAGCAGAGGTTTCCTGCAGTTATCACTTCTCTCTCTCAGCTGGGCTCCCAGTCTTCAGCTCAATTGGGCAGTTTCTGGAGATTATCTTTCCTTTTGGACAGGAGCCTCTGTCAGGAGCTGCTTCCAGTTGGCCATCTTGCCCATCCCCCAAAGCTCATATTCTTATAGATTTTTTTTAGCTGTTAATATTTTATAAAGTGTTGGTTCAAGACATAACCCTGGAGAAATAAAAAGACACGTGGCATTTCCTTCTACCTCTGATATTAGTTTACTAATGATATAAAATGAGGGCAAACATGAATTTGTGTGTGTAGAAAATAAATTCTAGTCCTAAGTTTAGTATTTTTAAGTCTAAGGACAAATATTGAGAGTGGAGTCCATAGCAAGTATGACTTTAAATATTGTGAAGGATTTCTTGGAATATGGAGTAAATGTCCTATTTTCCTATTCATCTGACTATGGAGAACTAAAAGACTGGTAATTATACATGAAAAAAAAACTAAGAAGACTTTGAAAGTTGAAGAGTAGATGGCAATCCCAAAGAGGAGAGTGTCTTAGTTGTCTTTGTGCTTCATGTATCCCAGACTTAGAAGTAAAGAAGCCAGAAACTCATAATACCAAATAATTCAGACCAAAAAAAAAAAAAAAAAAAGATCAACCAAGTCCTGATTTCTCAAACTGAAGGGCCATGGAAGGAATAGCATAGCAAGACAGAAAACTTTTAGCTAAAAACCATTCTACCTCCATCAAACACCAAAATTAATAATATTTAGTTATTATTTCCAGTAACATCAACAAAGGTCCAGTGGGTAACCTAGATGTCGACCCTCACAAGACTGTAATGAGAAACCTCACTCCCCATGAGGTGGTGTTAGAAAAGTCTCAGTAAGAAACCAAGTACCCTGAGGATAAAACTGGATGTTAACCCATTATATAATAGCAAGCCTTCCTTCCCATCTCCCACCAGTATTAGTAGAGACTGTGTGTAAAATATATAGTAGTCTATGCATTACTGCCAGAGTGCTTTTAGAGGAAGCATAGTGAAGCGTTAGGACTTGACCAAAACACTGTGGTAATAAGACTACATACAGTCTGTCAGGTCAGTGAGGGTCACATAAGGAACAACAGCAAAGCATTCCTAACCCTGCCCAGCCTATGATGCATCAGTGCAAGCCTGCTGGGGAACTGAAAATTCCATCCTCACCAATCAACAAAGTAGCAACCCCTCTTCCCAGTGTGTAAATGAAGGTCAACTGGGGCACAGGAGCTATTACCAGTACTCAACAGTAATAAGGATAAACAATGCTGCCATCCTTTGTTAAAGTAGTATCAGAAGCTGGATAAAACAAAAGTGTTAAATAATATCCATTGTCACATAACATAATAAGCAAAATGTTCAAGTTTAGTAGGAAATCATTTGGCATTCAAGAACCAGGAAGATCTCAAACCAAATTAAAATTTAAAAAAAGACAAAAGGCATCAACATCAAGATAAGAGAGATGCTAGAATTATCCGACAAAATTTTTATAAAATTTAAAATTCTCAAATGAGCAATTATAGACACACTTGAAAAAAAATAAAAGAAATGGAGTCTTAGCAAAGAAATCATAGATATAAAGAAGAACTAAGTGATAAGTAGGGAGAAAATAAACTAAATAAACCAAAGACAACAAATATATCTTAAAAGTAAGGAGAGAGAAATAACAGATTGCCTGAAAGAGAGATACGAGTTAATGATTTTCACATCAGAAACAATGGAATCTGGAAGGAAATATTTCAAGTGACTAAAGAAAATAAATGTAGATGCAAAATTCTTCAGCCAGTGAAAATATCCTTCAGAAATGAAGAGGAAATAAAGATATTCTCAAATGAAAAAAAAATAATAAAGGTTTTGTCATCAGCAGAACTACCTTAAAGAATGGCTGAAGAAGTTCTCTAAATATAAAGGAATGATAAAAGAAAGAATTGAAATGTCAGGTGGAAAAATATATGGAATTATGGCAAATGTCTCTTTCCTTCTTGCCTGATTTATGTCACTGAATAGATCCTAAGTAGCTCCCTGATCAGTTTGGTGACCAGAGAAAGCCTCTCACAGATCAGATCTCACTGTCCATGGGGAGGGGGGAGATCACAGAGCCCTGGAGTTCCTCACCCTGTCCTTCCCCACCTGTGGATATCTCCCCAAGTGTGTTTTTGTCACAAGGAGCAGTACATCACCCTCTCCTTCACTCTGAGCATCTCCCATCACTTCTCTGATGATTTGCAGTGCTCTCTCCAAGGTGTACCCATAGGTGAGCACCTAATTGCAGTTTTTGATCATCTCCTTGAGAATGGCACGTGAAGGGCTGCTTCTAGGCCACCATACCAGTAATGCCTTTCAATATTGAAAGGTTTACTAGGATAAACCAGTAATGCCTTTCAATATTGTCTGATCAGTCTTGAGGCTTTCAATAGTTTAATTCTACCTTTTTTATTCTATTTTTCAGAATGACTAAACTCTATTTCCTTACATTGACATTTCCTAACTTCTTCCTTTGTAATTTCTACCCTTCTCTGAGGCACACCCAGAACTACAGTTCACTCTTGGGCATGCACTCAAATTTCACTTCAGTTCTTTTAACTTGGCAGAGTTTATACTTGGCAGAGTTCAGTTCTTTTAAACTGGCAGAGTTTATACAGAGCATCAAGACTCTCCCTCTGTCTTATTCTAGGATTCCCTCCTTAATTTCCAGTGTAATAAGTGCTTAAAAAAAAATTAGGATTTTAAAGTCACGAAACTTCTCTTGGAGTTTAAGGAGACTTAAACAACATAGAGGAGGTCTCTTCTTAGGTTAAAGATTATAAAATAAAATCATACACGCATGTATACATACAAACATGCATACATATACATGCATAGAAACAGACTTGTGTACCTATAGAATAAAATAACCTAGTACATTCTCTATTCCAAATGTCTCGTCCCCTTTCTGCCAGCTTTTGTTCTACATCGTTTTTGATATTTTGAAGAGAGTTTTGACTAGTCATCTCAAGGAGTGTTAGTTAGATATGATCTCTCTTGGCCATTGCCTAGAGCAGAAACTTAGAGATAAACAGTTTGAATATTTAAATGAACATAACAGGAAAGAGGAAAACTAGGTTTAACAGGTTTTGGTAAAGCTGAACTGTGGAGTTGGTTGGCTATTTGCACCGACATACGGCGCTCCAACCATGCTAGTGAGATCTTGATGGTGTTCCAGAACAGACTGCTCCTCCCATTGGTACTATGCACTTGAACATTTATGTAAACCTCAGAATCGTACAGAATTATTTCTGACAAATTTTCAATAATATGCATATACTATCTATTTTAAAGATAAACAGTTATACCCCTTGGAAAAGACTGATAGTTCTTTAAAAATATACTTCCATTCTGACAGTAAGAGAGATTTTCCATCCTTATTTATTAATAATATCTCTTTGAGTTTCTCTGTATTCAGTAACATGGCTGTAAATTGATTCTGGAAAGAGCCTTTTTCATGGAGAGATCACCTAGTTTTAACAAATACTGTTGTCTTAACATTTTAAAAGTTACACTCCTTATTTTTATGTTTTAAATAATAAATAATTCTTACTTTAAAAATGTTTGAGAAAGCACGTCTTTCTTGATTTTCTTTTTTGTTATATTTTATTGCGCTCATGTAAGGTATGAAACCTGAAGTTATGAGATACATATAGATAGTAAAAATGATAAAATGGCGAAGCACATTGACTCATTCATCATTTCACAGAGTTGTCCATTTCTTTTGTTTTTGTCGCAAGAGCAGCTCAAGTCTACTCATTTAGTATGAATCTCACTTATACAGTAATTTGATTATCTGTGGATCTCAATGTTGTACATTAGATCGCTAGAATGGCTCATCTTACACATTTGCAAACCTGTATCCTCTTATCTTCATCTGAAGGCTTATTTTTTGGTTTATTATTATTTTTTTTTTTTTTGAGACAGAGTCTCACCTTATCACCCTCAGTAGAGAGCTGTGGCCTCACTGCTCACAGCAACCTCCAGCTCTTGGACTCAGACAATTCTCCTGCCTCAGCCTCCTGAGTAGCTGGGACCACAAGCACCCACCACAACGCCCAACTATTTTTGTTACAGTTTGGCTGGGGTCTGGTTTGAACCCGCCACCCTCAGTATATGGGGCCAGCGCCCTACACACTGAGCCACAGGCGCCACCCTTTTCTTGCAGTTTTAACAGAAAAATTTAATTTTTCTGAAAAAAAGAATCTTGAAATTATGCCTGTGATTTTAAGCCATGATCATGATTCCATTGTCCACCTTGTATCAACTATTCAAGGGACCTTCATTCCTAGAAAGGAGGATCTTTGAATAATGAGATGAAAGAAGGAGTGAGTCTTTCCTTTCCTTGAGTTTCTTGTTTGGACAGGAGAAAGTGCAGACAGCTTTTAATCAATCATGTAATTTCATGTATTCTCACTCAGAGTAAGTAACAGTTCTTAGATTCCTTTGAGAGGAGAATGTTGCACCTTGGCTGAGCAAAGCCGACAGAATCGTATACAATACATTTGTTTGAATTCCTGCTGAGGCTTTCTGCCTATCCAGTGTTTCTGACTGACAGACTGCACCTGCTCTGCCAGTTCTTTACCCGTTCTTCTGTAAATTATATTGGAAATAACTTCTCTTTGAATTTCCTTGGTTGATTTTATTCCTTTAGGGCTCTGAGGAACTCAGGTATTCGTACCACATCACTGAAAAAAATTGAAATGACAATAAAACAATATGTTTAGGATTAATTTATTTAGCATTATCTTTAGTTACCTCACTATGGACCAGGCACAACCTGAATACGTTAATAGATATGAAATGTCCTTATTTGGAGGAACTTCTATAAATTATGTGGTCATGTATGTATATATATATATGTATATACATATATATGCATACCTATCTCGTATGTATATACATATATATACATGACATCCATTCTTGTATTAATTTGTATCACTTTGACACAGCCCCAAGTGTTCTTTTAATATCATCATCTGCATATGTTTTTATACTTACCAAGTTCCTTGACAAAAAACATCTGCAAGAGTTAGTCTCATGTATACATTGCATAATAATCAACAGGATAATTAGGAAATCCATTACCTCAAACATATTTCTTTGTGGCGAGGGCATTCAAAAGCTTCTCTTCTAGCTATTTTTGAAATACGCAATTCATTATTGTTAACTATAGTCATTACTGTGCAATGGAGTGCTATTCTCTCCTATCTTACTGTAATTTTGTACCTGTTGACCAACCTCTCCCCATACCTAACCAAGTTTCTATGGAGCAGAAATTCTTTTAATGAGGTCTAATTTATTAATTTTTGTTGCTATTTTGCTTTCAGTGTGATATCTAAAACATTTTTCCCTAACCCAAGACACAAAAATTTCCTTCTATATTTTCTGTTAAAAATGTATAATTATGTACTTTACACTTAAGTCCATGATTGATTTTGAATTAATTTTTGTATACTGTGTGAGATATGGATTAAGGGTTTTTTTCTTACATATCAATATACAATTATACCAGAACAATTTTTTGAACAAATTTTCCTTTATCCTTTTCATTGCTTTTGTACTTTGGTTGAAAATCAATTGGCCATATTTGTGTCAGTCTATTCCTGAACTTTCTTCTGTTCTATTGACCTATATAATGTATCTATTTTGATACCAGCACCAAAATGTTTTGATTATTGTAGCTTTGTGTTACATCCTGAAGTTATATTATAATATATAATATAACTAATAGTAAGTTATATTTTTGCTAGGTAATTATTGAAAGTAAATATTGCCTGTCAAAATATAGAAACATTTTGATCCCTAAAATCCTTCATTTTACATAATGATTTAAAATATTGACTTTCTGAATAAACTTTATTATAGCTAAGGAGGGGAGCACATTTCATAATTACCAGGAAAAAATGGAAAATTAATACAATGAAACTTCTGAGGCATAAATAGCCATTATTTCTTAATTAAAACACCTGCAAGGTTTTCTTTAAATCCTTTTCAAGGCCTAAGAATATGCCTTCAAACTAACAATTTAAGAAAATTATTAAAATTGTTCCATTGATATTTTGCTTTTATCAATACCTTAATTTCACTTACCTATTAATATGGAAAATTCAGAAATAGAGACACTGTTTTTATTTTAGAAGATATAATTTGTTTTTATAATGCATAATTTGAGTGCAAAATTGATAGACTATCCCAAATGAAGAAGAAGAAACCAAACTTTTTACTTAAGAAATTATTTCAGTTTCACCTGTACCCTTCAAATTGTATATAAAACCAGCACATTGTACCCATGACTGCATTAATGTACACAGCTATGATTTAATAAAAAAAAAGAAATTATTTCAGGTATTTTTCATTATGTTTATATGAGGAAGAGCAATGAAGAACAATCAAGAAAATGTAGAATAAATGGTGTTAGGTAATAAAATATTATTTTGCAAATATTGACCAAATTTGTTTATGAAACATATATTCAAAAAGCAATTAAAAAATAATCCTCATAATTTTAAAAATTAAATCTATTTCTTTAAACCACAGAAACTTCACTTGTCTTGATTTTTGCTAAAAACATTTCCAGTTAATAGAGATATTGATTTCTAATAGGTCAATATTGTAGAGACAACTAACATTGTCAGTTATAATCATATTCAAAGCTGCTTTCACTAATGTACAATTATAATCTAATTGTTCTCAGCATAGAAATAAAATATTCGAAGAATGAAAAAATTGATTTATATTTCAAAATTTGAGTAAAAAAATTACATTCTGCATACTGCCACTAGCTACATTAGGGAATGAAGAGGAATATTGAAAGTAATGCTCTAAATAATGGTATAGTAGGTGAAAGAAAAAATTAATTTCTTCCTTTTTGAACGAAGGACAGATAGGGTTTGAGGCTTTTATTACAATAGGTTAATCAGATGATTTTTGAAAGCAGTAAGAATTCTATAGCTTTTTATTCAAGAGCTGAAAAAAAGTGGAGGCTTTATCACTGAAATATTTTTTTAAAAAAGAAATTCATTTTATTTCTCTAGCTCAGAGGCATCCTTATTTGTTCGTGAAGGATATTAATTAATTAATAATTACTTGTTTCATCAATTCACTCCTTCATTCATTCATTCAGTTTAGAAATCCTGTGTTCACAATCCTCTCCTTTGTTTCCTAATAGCCCCCATGTTCCTGCTGCTGCAGAGAAGACAGGATGTCCAGCTTCTCTTTCTCTTCCTAATTGACCATTCTGTTATTCTGGGACTCAGCCTCAGGCCACCTAAGGAAGAAGGTCTCTGAGGAATTTCAGTCATCCTTTGGCCATCAAAATGTAAGAGACACAGGAGATGAATATATGAGTGGCAGTATGTTTTCCAGCTTGAACTATTTACTCACCTTCTCTCAAGAAACTATCAGGGTTAATCCTGTCATTCCTCACTTTCTAATTCTTCTTAGTCATTTGGACAGGCCCCAGATGCCTCTGCCATCTATCATCAAGTGAACTCTCATTCCCACACTACACTGTATGTCCATTAATCTCTTCTAATCTCTTAACTCCCAAACCCTTCAACTCTAGCCTTTGCAAATCACCCTTTGTCAGCAGTTAGAGCACTGATATGCTCTAACTCTGCTTTAAACGTTTCCCTCATTACCTTCCTCTAAGTGAAATAGCTATTCCATAAAAGGCATTACTTCCCCTGCTGCTCTCTCAAGACTCTCTATGGCCTCTCAATGACATCACTATTGTAATTATACACAGTTTTCTAATTATTACTAAGCATTTTCATCCGCTTTTCAAAACACAAAAAAATAAAGCTTGATCAGAACATCCTACCCAACCTCCCACCTCTCTACAGTCTTCTCTCTTCGTCCCCCTCTACAGTGAAACTTACTTGAAAGAAATCTTTTGTAGACAATATTGCCACTTTCTTACCCACATTTTTTCTTCACTCCACTCAGAGGTTGGGAATTGTAAGGCTTTCCACTTAAGGAAAGTGATTGATTCAGAATATATTTTGAAAGTGGAGTGAAAGATTTTCTATTTGGTTGTAAGGTTGAGGGTAGGATATAAATTAAGGATAATATCTAGATTTTGTTTTTTGAGAAGTCTCTCTCTGTTGTCTAGGTTGATCTCAAACTCCTAGACTCAAACAATTATCTTTCCTCAAGTCGTTTTAGTAACTGAGATTGATTAAAAGTAAAAAAACAGAACTCAATGGGAGCATTTCTATTTATAACCAAATAGAAATTCTTTCACTCCATTTTCAAAATATATTCTGAATCCATTCATTTCCCAACACTTCAACCACAGCCATCACCTCCATAGCATGTGGTTATGTGAATTGCGCAATGAACAAGGGCACCTATGCATGAGTTAAGGCTTTGTGAAAATTAAGCCCAGGCTCTACTTACTATACTGGTGTTGGGTTGTGTCTTTTTGGTGAAAGTGACGCATTTTTTATATAAATCCTTTGTATGCATGGCAATCTTTGCACTGAAAGAATCACCCTTCTCAAATTGCATGAAGAAGACATGGTAGCTAGCTCCTACTACCACGCTAGTACAAGTCACCATCACCTTTTACCTACATAACATTAATAACCTTCTGATTGCCTTTTCTCTACTCTTTCTAAAATATAGTTTATCCAGCAAAGCAAGATATAATATGGATAGCGCCAAAATAAAATTATGAATAACAACATGTTTCTCCCTAGTTTGAAATCTTTGTCCAACTTTCAAAGTAAAATCTTACATGTTTCATGTCCTGCTTGACTAGCCAAGCTTATCTTCTACAACTTTAGAGAGACTGGTGCATCACTCCACATAAAGAACTTTGGTTTAGCAGTTCATTCTTTTCTTGAAAATGTTTCCATCTGATTTCCTGGTTGTTGGCTCCTTCTTGTCATTTAGAGCTTGCCTAATGATTATATATATACTTAAGGCTTGCTCTAAGGATTCAAACTAAAGTATACTCTTAATCACTGGTATTTTAAAATTTGGAACTATTTTATTACTGGTTCATTCTTCATTTATCATTATACTATTCTTTTGTTTACTCTATGCATCCCTTCTCTACAATAAAAGTTTCTTCTTTGTGACGTTCACTGCCATTTCTAAGCATTTTGAATATTGTGTGGCACATACTAGGCATTTGGTAAATACTTGTTCAATGACTGACTGAATATCCTAAATGCCTGCTTAGCAAGTCATATAGTAAATCATTGTGGAATATCATTTTGCATTTAGAGAATAGAAAAAATAGAACAAAACTGGACAAATCTTTTTCCTCTGAGACATTTCAATTAATAAAATAAGTTTTTTCAAGTAATTTCAATAAAGTATTCTTATACATTCATCCCCCCCAAAAGTCATCTTATTGTACATGTAGGAATAGAAAATTTGTTTGAAACAAGAACTCATTTTTTTTTTCAAGAACTCATTTTTAATTGAATAAAATTCTCAGTGAGTGGCTGTTTATGTATAATTATAGATGAAATAAGAAATACAAACTTGAAGATCACATAACTCAATAACCTTTGAAGTAGAGACAGTAGAAAATCAAATTCTAAAGAAAGGAGAAGAGGAACTGGTAGCAAAATAAATTGATGCCATTAGAAAAAAGACCAGAGATCAGAATAATGTAGAATCTCATAGTGGAAGAAAGAGCAAGATGTGTATAATTAGTTTTATAATTATATAGAGAGAGGCGTGAGTCTAGTTACCAAACATAGTTTATTATGTTATAAGATTTTTAAAAATTAGCTGCTGAAATTTAATTAAGATAACGTGAGTATATTGATTTGTGATCTTTCTCCAGTTTTGCTAAATCCATGAACTTTATTTTTTAATAGTGAGATATTAATAAAAAGATGAATATGCAATAAAATAGATCAAAAAAATTAACTGTGCAGCAATTGTTTTATTGTCTGTCACACTTGATGTAATCCCAGTTCGTATTTTCTAGTTCAAATTTTATTAAGAAAGATAAATTTTAATAGTGTCCTCCACCTTAGGCTTTGGAAAAACACAATGAATATTGGAATTTTGATGCTGAATATCCTTATGGTGGACTGATTAAGAAAGACTTAGAGCAATGGAGTTCAAAATCCTGACTGTTGTATACTAACTGTGTGACCTTTAGAAAGCTATAAAACCTCTTTAAGCCCAAATTTTCTCACTTGTAAATCAATCTTTGTTATTTTATATTGTTGTTATAAAATTAAGTAATGTAATGTATCTAAAGCTATTAAAAAATTGCTTAGAACCATATAGCAAGCCCCTCCTCTCCATATATACATATATAATATGTATATGTGTATATTTATGAATATATATGTATATCATAAATATGAATATATGTATGTAATATATATGAAATATTTGAACATTTGAAAAGTACATTATTCCTAGCTGAAAATACATTATTGTGTTCACTTGGAAAAATGTCCAACACTGTTTTCAAGACATGTTTCTGTGATACAGATTTTCTACTTCACATACCATGTTAGTATTTTTCTTCCATTTGTGTAAATAAGAAGTATACAGAAAAATATATATTCTCTAAAAACCATGAGAATTGTCAACATAGGTATATTCATAATGTGCAAAAAATTTTATAGTAGATTTCAGTTATATATGGTGGTAGAACCTATTATTTTGTCCTCCATTATTTTGGGTCACTGTTCTCCTGACTACTATTTTCATCACTGCTTTAACCTTATGGTTTGAGAAAGAGCTATCTTGTAAGTCTCAGCCTCTGGGCATCACTACTTAGGAAGGAGTTGCATGTGTACTGAAAGATGTGCAATTCATAAATCTTGTCCAGGAATTTTTAAATTTAAATTGAAACTGGAAAGGTAGCTGTTCTCAGAAGGTGAAGAAGGAACATGAACATAGAAGCATCTGATAGTCATGACATCTACAATGTGGAAGAACTTTATCAGCACGGTGAGGGCCCAAACTTGCCAATGTGGATGGAGAAAGAACCTGGAAAGGATTTCTTTTTTTATTGATAATTACCCCTGAAGCCAGCAGCTACTCTGACTTTTGGTGGTTCACTTTTGTGGACAAATATACTTCTCATTTTGGCCTAAGTTTGTTCAAGCTGCATTACTTTCAATTTAAAACAAGTGTTCTGAAAAATGCTTATTGTCAGACATTGCTGTGAATTATTAGTTCATTTGAAGAGTAAAGTAACATGCAGCAAAACTATCATCATATCATACTACTTATGTTTGAGAATTTCTGGGTGGAAACATCAAACATAGGGAAAGAGTAACTACTTTTGAAAAGCAAGACATTGATCTTCAGGAATATTGGGAAGTATTTTTCTTTCTTATATTGTTAATTTTTCTTTTTTTCTTTTTCATTATATTTTTTATTATTTTTTGTTTGTTTGAGATTCATTGAGGGTACAAATAATTAGGTTGCACTGATTGCATTTGTTAGAGAACGTCCCTATTATAATTGTGTGCAACTCCAGAGAGGTATGCTATAAACTGTGACGCCCCCATCTCCCCTCCTCTCTCTATTTGCTCATTCTCCAACTCCCCCTTGAATTAGCTCATTGACTGCCTTCATATTAGAATAGAGCACATTGGATTCTTGCTTCTCTACTGTTTTGATACTTTACTAAGAAGAATGTGTTCCACCTCCATTCAGGTTAATACAAAAGTTGTAAAGTTTCCCTCCTTTTTAGTGGCTGAATAGTATTCCATGGTATACATATACCACAGCTTGTTAGTCCATTCCCGGGTTAGTGGGCATTTGGGTTGCTTCCACATTTTGGTGATTGTAAATTGAGCTGTGATAAACAGTCTGGTGCAAATGTCCTTATGATAAAGGATTTTGTTTCTGGGTAGATGCCTAGTAATGGGATTGCAAGATCAAATGGGAGGTCCAATTTGAGTTCTTTGAGAGTTTTCCATCCTTCCCTCAAAAAATTATTTTACAGTCCCATCAGAAGAATAAAAGTATTCCCCTCTCTCCACATCCACATCAGCATCTGCAGCTTTGAGACTTTGTGATGTAGGCAGGCCATTCTCACTGGGGTTAGGTGATATCTCGGGGTAGGTTTCATTTGCATTTCTCTGATTATCAGGGACTGTGAGCATTTTTTCATATGTTTGATTGCCATTCATCTGTCTTCCTTAGAGAAGGTTCTATTTATGTCTCTTACTGAGTGATACATGGGATTGTTGGGTCTTTTCTTGTTGATTAATTTTGAGTTTTCTATAGATCCTAGTTATCAAGTTTTTGTCCAGTTCATAATATGAAAATATCTTTTCCCATTTTGAAGGATTTCTGTTTGCTTTGGTGTTTGTTTCCGTAGCTGTACAGAAGCTATTTGAATAAGTACCATTTGTTTATTTTTATTATTGTTGCAATTGCCATGGACGTCTTCTTCATAAAATCTTCCCTCAGACTGATATCTTATGTGTTTTCCCCACACTTTCTCCAAGGATTTTTATTGTTCCATGCCTTATATTTAAATCTTTTATCTATCTTGAATCAATTTTTTGTAAGTGGTGAGAGATGCAGTCCAGTTTCAATCTTTTACATATGGTTATCCAATTCTCACAGCACCATGTATTTAATAGGGATTCTTTTCCCCAGTGTATGTCCTTGTTTGGTTTATCAAAGATTAGGTGACTGTAAGAGGTTAGTTTTGTCTCTTGGTTTTCTACTTGGTGTCAAATGTCAGTGTCTCTATTTTTGTTCCAATACCATGATGTTTTGATCTCTATGCCCTTGTAGTATAGCCTAAAGTCTGGTAGGATGATAGCCCTGGCTTTGTTTTTATTACTAAGAATTACCTTGGCTATATGGGGTTTCTTCTGCTTCCATACAAAATGAAGAATTCTTTTTTCCAAATCTTGGAAGTGTAATGGATGATGATATTTTAATGGGGATTTCATTGAATCCATAGATTTCTTTGGGTAAGTATAGACTTTGTCACAATGTTGATTCTTCCCAGCCATGAGCATGTTCTTCCATGTTATTGTTCTTACTGCTATTTCTTTTCTTAGGGTTTCATAATTTTCTTTATAGAGTTCCTTTACCTCTTTTGTTATGTGTATTCCTAGGTATTTCAATTTTTTTGAAGCTACTGTGAAGGGGATTGTGTCCTTGATCAGCTTCTCATCTTGGCTGTTATTGGCATATACAAAGGCTACTGGCTTGTGGACATGGATTTTATATCTTGAAACATTGCTGTATTTTTTGATCACTTCCAGGAGTCTTTGAAATTCTCTAAATATAAGATCATATCGTAGGCAAAGAATAAGAGTTTGACCTCCTTTGCATCCATTAGGATACCCTTTATTTCCTTCTCTTGCCTGATTGTATTGGCTAGAACTTCCAGCACTATTTTGAATAGTAGAGACAATAGCCATACTGCAGACATTATTCCAAAAAATTGAGAAAGAAAGAATCTTCTTCAACATGTTCTTTAAAG
This sequence comes from Perodicticus potto, assembly GCA_963574655.1. Lineage (NCBI taxonomy): Eukaryota > Metazoa > Chordata > Mammalia > Primates > Lorisidae > Perodicticus > Perodicticus potto. The sequence goes on from CAUYRH010027144.1 coordinate 72,766, forward strand.
AAAACATGACCCTGTACCCAAACCATGGAAAATTAATTTTAGACTCAACTAAAAAGAATTTCAGACCAATGTCACTAATGAATATAGATGAAAAAATTCTCAATAAAATCCTGGCCAATAGATTACAGCTACACATTTAAAAGAAAATCATTTATCATGACCAAGTTAATTTTTCTTTTAAGGAGGAAGTATCAATGAGATTTTTTTCTTCAACGACTTTAGAATAATTGAGGCTGATTGAATTTGGTTCTTTTATCCCAAGTGGTCTGTTTCTAGAAGCTGCATAAAGGATTTAGTAAATTGTATTGAGGGTGCAACTCTTATAAGGTGTTTGCATTTTCCTAGATTTATTACATTGGTTAGAAATGTTAAGTTGTCTTCAAAAAGATAGGACTCCTGATTTTATGATTATAAATCTAACAATTGTTAGCTTTCTTAACCTCCTAAATACTTTTATACCTTTCCTTTTCCAGCAGTTAAATATTCTAATAGTTATATACAATCACATACAGAGATTTTCAAATTACAATTTCCCAATAATTTCCCACAAAGACCTACTTTAAAAAAAAAATCTGAAGTTACTACTCATTAACACAAAACACTGTCACCAAATCAAATACCTAAGTACAAAAGAAAGTAACATCACTCAACATTTTCTTTCTTTCTTTCTTTCTTTTTCTTTTTTTGACAAAGGGTCACTTTGTGCCCTGGCTAGAATGTCACAGCATCATAGCTCACAGCAACCTCAAACTCTTGGGCTTGAGAGACCCTCTTAATGGCCTCCCCAGGAACTGGGACTACAGGTGCTCACCACCATGCCCCACTAGTTTTTCTATTTTTCATAGAGATGGGGTCTTGTGCTGATTAGGGCTTGTCTTGAACTCCTGCCTTCCTGAGTGCCACCACTCAACATTTCAGCAGCATGTACCATTACTTTCTAGCAATTTTATTTTAAATAAAAGAGATAGTAGTGATTCCTAAAAGAAAGAAAAATTTTAAAAGTGCTTAATTTTGTTATTTATTGTAATTGAAATCAATACATTGACCCAAGAATGATGTATCCATTCCTTGTTTTGGACTACATTGGAAATTTTTTTTAAGTAGTATTTTTTCTTAGCTGGGCATTGTGGTTGGCATCTATAGTCCCAGCTACTTGGGAGGCTGAGGCAAAAGAATCACTTAAGCCCAAGGATTTGAGGTTGCTGTGAGCTGTGACGCCACAGCACTCTACCAAGGGTGACATAGTGAAACTGTGGTTCAAAAAAAAAAAGTAAATAAATAAAATAAGTAGTATTTTTTCTTTTCTTCCTCTCTTTCTCTCTTTCTCTTTCTCTCTCTCTCTTTTTCACACTCTCTCTTCTTTAAAGCACATACAAGCTATACAAACAGGGCTTTTATTACTGGGAAGAACTGAGAAGGCTCCACCAACAATAACTATAGAAAATTGACTGCATATACACATACACATTGAACAGTGAATGCATACAGTTTGATGGCTCTGAGATCATCTTCTGAGGCACGCCTATTTACAAGTCTTATTAACTTCAGAACATTTTGCCCTCCTTCCTCCTACTGAACACACAAACTCTGTTTCTTATAGTTTAGCTTTGTGCTGCTTCATGTTACTTTCTTTTCCATACTCAGGCTCTAAAGGAATGATCTGTTTTATGCTTTCAGTACTGGTCTGAATATGAAATAGTAACTCAATGTTGTGACTAATTAAATGGTACAAGCACTGAAACTGCTATAATAAATAAAATTACCTAGGCTAAAACTTCCATAACCCAATTCAGTAAAGTACACCGTGTTATTAGTGATTTATCAGTCCAAATGTCTACCTACACCATCAAGAAAGGTTCTTTACTGTGGATTTATGAAAAGAAGAAAAACAGAAATATGTTTACTTAAAATTACTAAATTCCTACTCTCCAATACAAACTTTCCTGTAAATTTTACGGACTGTTTAATAGATAACAAAAATAAGATTCAACAGATTCTGATACTAATTTCACAGTTCATATAGCGAGACCTTACTATTACATGATATTGCATAATTGTTCTGTACCTGTTGTTCTATACATAATTGTTTAATGCTTGTCTATACTAAGACTCTCGCTGAATAGAAAAAGAAATCCACACACATGAATTTGTCCTCCTTGGATTTTTTAAATATAATTATCTTACTGTGGTTGTTCTGGGTTTATCCACCTCAGGCAAGCATTTTTCATTTCATTTGCCCCATACTACAATTTACAGGATATAATTTTATTGGTTCAAAAGGCATTTCCCCAGATATTAGTGTGATATCTGTGTTTCTTTGTGTGTTAGGAATGGCTTCCCACTATCAGTTTCATGATTTTGAGGTTCTTGTCCATATTGATATGAGGAACTCTGTGCAACTTCATAGAATAAATGTATGAGGAGTCCTTATGATAGAAATAGTAACTTTCTCATGAATATTCCCTCTGAAAAAACTAATCACTTCCCCAAAAGGTTAGAAATACAGATACCATAAACTTACTTTGGCCTCACAATAAGAAAGCTCCTTGGACAAAGAGTTCAGTGGCCCAAACACTAGACAACATTATGGTGGATACATTATATAAAGGCATCTCCATTTCGAAATGCTTTTAAACAAATCTTCATATGATGGTTAAAATACAATTACTGTATATAAAATACTATATAAACAGTCAATGACCAATAAATAGTAAAAGCATCATTATTCATCATTAAGTAAAATCTATTACTCCATTATTTGGGGATGAGAAATGACTTGTAGCTCAAGCTGTTTGGGTTTTGCAATCCATCTTCTTTCCCTTCTCACCTCTGTATATCTGAAATAAATTAACTTGCAACCTAGTGAATAAGGGTATGCCTATGATTATCTTGAAGTTAAGAAAATAAATCTTCAAAATACCTGTACAGGGCGGCGCCTGTGGTTCATCGAGTAGGGTGCCGGCCCCATATACCAAGGGTGGCGAGTTCAAACCCGGCCTTGGCCAAACTGCAAAAAACAGAAAAATAGCCGGGCATTGTGGTGGGCGCCTGTAGTCCCAGCTACTTGGGAGGCTGAGGCAAGAGAATCACCTGAGCCCAGGAGTTGGAGGTTGCTGTGAGCTGTGTGACACAAGGGCACTCTACTCAGGGCGATAAAGTGATACTCTGTCTCTACAAAAAAAAAAAAAAAAAAAATACCTGTACACTGTTTGATGATACTCCCACTATTTTAAAACTTACTTGTGGGTGATGTATGCATCTAATTACTTTATGTGATATGCAATAGAGCACTTTTTAATAATTTCAGAATATTAAGAGGGTCCAAATATCTGTGGTTACGTAGATTGCTTTGTAAAGCCTCAGTCACAGCTATAAAGTCACACAACACGTCAACCAAATAGTGTGCATTGTACCCATCAGGTAGTTCCTCTTGATTTTGTACCTCCTCTTGATTTCCACTGAGTTTTACTTCCCTCTGTACATACGTGTGTTCATTGGTTAGTACCAATTTAATAGCAAGTAGCTACAGTCTTTGTTTTTCCATTCTTGAGATATTTTATTTAAGAGGATGATCTCCAGTTCCATCAATATTGTTGCAAAGGACATTAATTCATTCATTTTTGTGGCTGAATATTACTCCACAGTATGCATATACCACATTGTATTAATCCACTCAGTAATTGATGGGCACTAGGGTTCATGCCACATCTTTGCAATTGTGAATTTCAGTAGAGCACTTTTTAATGCATTACATGTATTATCTAAAAATAATTATTCAGATGGTAACATGTACTATTCAATCTGCAATCATTTATTTTCAGTCTACACATTTTCAACCCAGAGTATTCCTCCAAATATTATCATATAATTTTATGGTTTATTCTTTGTAGCTTGTCTCTATACTCACAAAGGAAAAAAGGTAAGATTGCCCTTTTTCCAATTTTCTATCCAAAGTTTTGTACATTGTTAGAGAAAAACATCACAATAGCATTTTTGGAATTAATTTGCTGGTTGTACATGGTTTATAATAACATAAATTGAATTCCAAGGCATGTTTTAAAATAGTGATGGGAAGGAAATACTTTTCAGACTGTAAAATCTCTAATTTTGGTTCCCTTTCTCTTTTGTTGCTTTGACTAGTAACTTGCAATGAATTTAAATTTTTTGGAAATTGCATATGGTGGGCAGTATGACAGAGAGAAGGGTCGCAATTAATAGTGTATATATACAGTGTAATGTTTGTAAAAATTGATGCTCGTCTTACTCAGTTCAGGCTGCTACTACAAAGCATCATAGACTGGGTAGCTTTTAAACAACATAAATTTATTTCTCACAGTCTGGACCTTGGAAATCCAAGATCAAGGCACCAGTAGATTTGGTGTCTGGTGAATGCCTGTTTCCTGGTTTCAAGATGACTGTTTTCCTCACACAGCAGGAAAAAAACAAAAAGCTCTCTAGGGTGTCTTTTAAAAGGGCATTAATCCCATTAATAAGGGCTTTACTTTTACATGCTAATTATTTCCCAAATGTCTCACATCCTAATACTATGACATGGGGGTTAGGACTTCAACATATGAATGTGTGGGTGGAACACAAACATTTAGCCCATAATAGCCTATTACTGAATATAGAAACATTACAGTAGGGGGGATACTGCTTAGCTATAGGAGTGAGACAGCTGATCCAATTGAAAGTGCATTACTTGGAACAACAGGCTCACCTGAGTCGAAAACACACAGAGAAAGAGAATACTCATGAGAAGTCAGCTGGTGGGAAGAAACAGCAGAGCAAGACTACTTAGAATAACAGGCATAATAACACCAAAATGCAAAGATTTGTAGCTTTTGAATGTACATTTGAGGTTTCATAGGCAAAAGGGAAAGGAAAAATTTGAAAAGAAACATATGAATTAAACTTTGTGACTAATAATATCATATGCAGTAGTTTCCCAGCCATCACCGCTGTCCCCGAAGACCATTTATACTTCACAGCATTAATATTCATTAGGTGTAACACCATATGTTACACAGCAGGGTGCATTGCCAACAGACTGTTTGTCATAAAGCCAGATTTAATAAAGCATTGTAAAACAAACATTATGATGATAAATACAAAATGACAGGCTAATTAAGAGAATCTTAATTGCCTTTTTTCCATAATAGCACTTGTTTGGTTGTATCTGTTTTTGTGCTAGCATTCTCCTTGCTCAGCTTTCCTTTGGTACACTTTCCTCATCACCTGCCTCTAAGGAAAAATAATTGCACATATAACAACAAAAGTACTTACTGTCTCCTTTTCCCCTCCCACAAATCATTCATAAGTTAATGAATAGTTTTGTGGCATCAAGGTTCACAAATATCAATGTTTAATTTTATTAAAGGCAAGTAAGGCATCTCAAGTGGAGACTGTGTACTTATATGCCAGGTGAAATAATTAGTTTCAGAAATCAATTCAAATTCTAAATCCAAATATAATTTGTAAATTTTCATGAAATATTTCAGTTTAACTGTATTTCAATCTGAAGAAGTCTCTCCTGGATTTCAGAAGTCACTATTATCTTTTTAAATGAAAGCCTAAACCTTATAAAATTTCATTGAACAACTCTATGACCAGGTGAAGAGCCAGATGATTTACCTACCTGACATCATATTAGTGAATAAGAGGGTCTCCAATCTTTGCCCACACTTTCTATATCACATTTCCTATGTCTTTTAACTGGCACAGCCCATTGAAGGTGATACTGTGTGATACTATTATACTCAGTTATTTGAATAAAAATACCTTACATTTCCCCCTTACTTTGTAAAATAACATTTTAAAGGTGTATATTATTGTTACAGTTTAAAAATAGAGGTTACTAAGAGGTCACAATATTGCCTAAAAAGAAGAATAACACGTTCTCAAGAGTTTTACTGTGTTTCCTTGGTGGTTTTAATAGGCTCTATAAGCCCTTTTTTTCAGCCGTGCTATATCAAGAAGGGCAAGATGGCCTACTGGAGCCAGACTCCAACAGAAGCTCCCATCCAGAGGGGAGTATAATGTCCAGAAAGTACCCAATTAAACTGAAGACTTGGAGCTGAGACGAGAGAGAAGAATGATAACTGCAGGTCACCTCTGCTGAGGCAAGCTGCAACTACAAGAAAGCAAACTTTTAGCTGGGCGTTGTGGCAGGTGCCTGTCGTCCCAGCTACTCAGGAGGCTGAGGCAAGAGAATCACCTAGCCCAGGAGCTGGAGGTTGCTGTGAGCTGTGTGACGCCACGGCACTCTACTGAGGGTGATAAAGTGAGACTCTGTTTCTACAAAAAAAAAAAAAAAAAAAGCAAACTTCAGGTACAAAATTCATCCCAAAGGAAAAGTGTCCATCCCCTCCTCCAAGAAAGTTGTGTGGTTTTTTCTTTTTCTTTTTTCTTTTTCTCTTCATTTGTTCCTCTAGGTTTTCTACAGGTGAGTGGTGAACTGAGTACCTCTTTTCTCACCCAATGGATGAGAGCTGTAGGAAGTGGGGTCTACTTCCCCAGAGGGACCCTATTGTAACCCTGAGCACTCTCTTGCCAGGCAGAAAAATTGAACTAACATTTTCTCTGCCATTCTGAACTTCCAGTCCACCCTTTATCCCTTGCCTGATGAACCAGAAACCTAAACCCTGCAGAGATTGTGGGAGGAGGCTCATGATAAGCCCCCCATCCTCCAAGCACCCCCACCTGCCCAGCCAGAGCCTCTCCTCCTGCCCTCCTAGAGGCAAAGTTCTGGTCCTCACAACCCCATGCTCAGCCCTGTAGGAGCCTCCACACTGTGCCCTGCCTAGCCAGAGTCATGAGCCAAGAGCTCTCCTTGCCAAAGTCACCAGGTGCCAGGCAATGCCAGAACTGTGTGGAGCATCCCCTGTCCTGCTGCTGGATCCCTGTGTCCCATCCTCCTGGAGCTGATCCTACAGCCAAAACTCCCTGGCTGTAGCAGTCACCTGGGAGCTACACAGGGTCACTTCCAACAAAGATCCAACAACAATAGAGCGATCCCAGTAGGGTCTATTCTTGGAAAGACACCTCCTCAACTCTGAGGACTGCCAGAAGAAACCAGAACTCACTTTATAGGGATACCAGTGCTGCAGAGCAGCAGGCGCAAAGGTGCAGTGGCTGAGGGAGAAAAGCATTTGCTGACTTGTTACCCTCAGGATTAGACTGAGTCCAAGTGGAACACTCACCAGTGGCTATTGAGTACCCAAGACAGGCAGGCCTCAGCTTCCCTAGCTAGCTGGTAGCAGAAGGTAGTGGTTGCGCCATGGGGGCATTGACCTTCCTTTGACTCTGACAGGCACAAAGCCCTGGCACATCTGCTTATTGGAGGGAGAAGGACCTCAGCCCTGTGGGGTTATCAGTGACTGGGCATGAAAGAGGAGCAAAGTAGAGAAAGAGACTCAGTCCCCTGGTCCAACTCTGCTACCAGGCAGGCCTTTCTGACTCCACAGAACACTGGACAAGCCAAATTTGAGCAGCCAGTAGACCTCAGCCATCTAGTTGATGGAGACCTTTCGAACTCTCCCACTTGAGCATTCATACTGACTGGGTCAATTGGTTTGGAACTCCTAACATGGGCCAATCACCCAAAGACCCCCCCTTGTGTGGTACCCTGGTTGTGTAGTAATTGGAAGAGTTGATTTTCCTCTTCCAGTTGTTGGGCATGGTGGGGGATGTGTCTTAGTTGCTTGCATTTCTCCATAGCTAAGACTTCACCAGAGACACTGATACACTAGAATCAGATAAGAACCAGCTCAATATAAGACAGAGCCACCTAACACTGCCACACCAAGCAGGTTTCCTCAGCCTTAGACTGTAATACTGTATGGGTCCTTTGCAAAGCTATAGGGGAAAAAACTGCAGTCATCAGTCCCAGATCCTTGACAAAGGGCTGGTTACCCACAACTCCAGGAACTCCCAATCCAATTTCACCCTAACTGCCCATCTAGGCAATGGTGAAAAAAAACCATGAGGCTGAATCAGCGGAAAAACTCTGGCAACATGAATAATCAGAGTAGATCAACTCTCCCAAGGAACGATATGGCAGACACAGCACAAGATCCCATGCACAAACAAATGGCTGAGATGTTAGAATAGAGTTCAGAATTTGGATAGCAAATAAAATCAATAGAATGGAGGTAAAGATAGAATTAGAATTTCAAAGAGTAATTCAAAAGATGTTTCAAGAATTCAATGAATTCAAAGACAAAATCACCAAAGATTTTGAAACATTGAGGCAAGAACTTGCAGCCCTCAAAAATCTGAGAAATACAGTAGAATCCCTCAGTAACAGAATGGAGCAGGCAGAAGAAAGGATTTCTGACATTGAAGATGAAGGTTTTGAATGCTCCCAAATGCTCAAAGAGGAAAAAAAGTGGAGAACAAAAATGGATCATTCTCTCAGAGAGCTCTGGGATTATTTGAAAAGATCTAATATTCACCTTATAGGAATACCTGAAGGTGATGAGGTTGCTGTGAAGGATACAGAGGCTTTACTTCATGAAATAATCAAAGAGAATTTTCCAGACTTGCCAAGAGATTCTGAAATTCAGATAATAGACAGTTTCAGAACACCAGCATGACTCAACCCAAATAAAAATTCTCATAGACACATTATAATTAGCTTTGCCAAAGTTAATATGAAGGAGTAAATTCTGCACAAGCCATATGTAAGAAAACCATTATCTACAAGGGGAAAAACATCAGAATGACTACAGATCTCTCTGCTGAAACCTTTCAAGCTAGAAAAGGGTGGCCATCAACCTTTAGTCTCCTTAAACAAAATAACTTTCAACCCAGGATCCTGTATCCAGCTAAACTGAGTTTCATCTATGATGGAGAAGTTAAATACTTTAATGACATTCACATGTTGAAGAAATTTGCCATAACTAAACCAACTCTCCAGGATATTCTCAGACCTATCCTCCATAATGAATAGCACAATCTTCCACCACCAAAGTAAACTCACTCAGAAACTTTTGATCAAGTTCCAACTTCCACAGTGGCAAAAGGATTAAAAATGTCCACTGTACTTTCGAAAAACTCAATACCAAAAATACTGTCTGGCTTATCAATACTCTCAATTAATGTGAATGTCTTAAATTGTCCTCTAAAGAGGCACATATTGGATGACTGTATATAAAAACTCAGGCCAGACATCTGCTGCATTCAAGAATCATGCCTTACTTTAAAAGACATAGACTCAGGATGAAGGGGTGGTCATCTATAATTCAGGCAAATGAAAAGCAGAAAAAAGCAGGTGTTGCAATTTTATTTGCAGATACAATAGGCTTTAAACAAACAAAAGTAAGGAAAGATAAGGATGGTCACTTCATATTTGTTAAGGGCAACACTCAAATTGATGAGATTTCAATTATTAACATTTATGCATCCAGCCAGAATTCGCCTCAATTTATAAGAAAGACTCTAACAGACATGAGCGACTTGATTTCCTCCAGCACCATAATTGTTGGAGATTAAAACATTCTTTTGGCAGTGTTGGATAGATCCTCCAAAAAGAAGCTAAGAAATTTTAGATTTAAACTTAACCATTCAACATTTGCATCTAACAGATATCTACAGAACATTTCACCCTAAGAAAAATAAATATACATTCTTCTCATCAGCCCATGGATCATCCTCCAAAATTGATCACATCATAGGTCACAAGTCTAACCTCAGCAAATTTAAAAGAACAGAAATTATTCCCTGTATTTTCTCGGACCATCATGTAATAAAAGTTGAACTCAGTAACAACAGGAATCTGCATAAGCATACGAAAATATGGAAACTAAATAACCTTATGCTGAATGATAACTAGGTCATAGATGAGATTAAGAAGGAAATTACCAACTTTTTGGAACAAAATGATAATAAAGACGTGAACGATCAGAACCTCTAAGATTTCACAAAGGCAGTCCTAAAAGAGAAATTTATAGTATTGCAAGCCTTCCTCAAGAGAATAGAAAAAGAGGAAGTCAACAACTTAATGGGATATCCCAAGCAACTGGAAAAGGAAAGACATTCCAACCCCACACACAGCAGAACAAAAGAAATAACCAAACTTAGAGCAGAATTAAATGAAATTGAAAACAAAAGAATTATCCAACAGATCAACAAATCAAAAAGCTGGTTTTTTGAAAAGGTCAATAAAATAGATGAACCTTTGGA
>CAUYRH010027146.1:0-16836 GCA_963574655.1 Perodicticus potto
TTGCAAAAGAAAAATTTGGGGCTCGGCACCTGTGGCTCAACAGGCTAAGGCGCCAGCCACGTACACCTGAGCTGGCGGGTTTGAATCTAGCCCAGGCCAGCCAGGCAACAATGATGGCTGCAACCAAAAAAAAAAAAAAAATGGCTGGGCGTTGTGGCGGGCGCCTGTGGTCCCAGCTACTTGGGAGGCAGAGGCAAGTGACTCGCTTGAGCCCAGGAATTGGAGGTTGCTGTGAGCTGTGGATGCCACAGCACAGGGTGACAGCTTGAGGCCCTGTCTCAGAAAAAAAAAAAAAGAAAAGAAAAGAAGAAGAAAAATTTGGGAAGTTTTAACTAAATACAAAAGAAATTTATGATGAAATCCCTGGTGAAGATACTTGAGGGAAATCTTTTTGACTGCAGAGATGTTTGAAACCTCTCCAATTAATCCTGAAGAAACAACAGGGACAGAATTACAATCTTGGATTGACTGTGAAATGGGATTTTTATGAGTCTCTATCAATCTCATCTTGTTGCCTAAGTTTTTTCTTAACTATTTGTATATGTATTACTTCATTTGAAAGAAGCTTTTCAAAATTAAAATAATTAAAAGTGCTTGGTATAAGCTACCACACCTGGCCTAATGTATTTTAAAAGTATCAATCTATTACTTTTTTTTTGTATCCATTTCTTTATTATTATTATTATTATTATTAAATCACAGCTGCGTACATTAGTGCAATCAAGGGGTACAATGGGCTGGTTACATATACAATCTGAAATATTTTCATCAAACTGTTTAACACAGCCTTCATGGCATTTTCTTCAATCTATTACTTTTTTAAAAATGTTTTTTCCTTTAAAAGTTTTTTTGTTTTTAAATGTTCTTAACTAACTTGATTACATTATTGACTGTTGGTGTCTGCCTACTTTGATGAAATCTTAGTAGTAGCCAGAGTGGTGGCTCACACCAATAATCTCAGCACTCTGGGAGGCTGAGGCCGATGGATTGCCTGAGCTCAGGAGTTCTAGACCAGCAAGAGTGAGACCCCACCTCTAAAAAATAATTGGGTGTTGTGGTGGACACCTGTAGTCCCAGCTACTTGGGAGGTTGAAGCAAGAGGCTCTTTTGAGCCCAAAAGTTTGAGGTTGCTGTGAGCTATGACACCACTGCACTTTACTGAGGGTGGCAAAGTGAGACTCTGTCTCAAAAAAAAAAAAGAAAAAGAAATGAAAAACTTAACTGCTAATGGCCTACTATTGACCTTATTGATCACACAGTTGTTTAACACGTATTTGGTATGCCAGATGTATTATACAGGGTGTCCACAAAGTGCCGTGTGCAATTTTAAATAGTTGTCTATTTTAAATTGCACATGAACTTTGTGGACACCCTGTATACGGTATTCTGACAAAAAAGTAAGACAAGAAAAGAAAAATGTATGAAAAAGTTACAAGGAAGAGAATACATATTCACTATTCATTAAGCAAAAGTGGATCAGAATAAAGGCCTTCATCTTCTTTGTGTTCACGTTGCATGGGCTGAAGAGGAAGAGAAAGAAAAGGAGTTGGTCTTGTTGTTCCAGGTAGAAGCCAGAGAAAATCTGTGTGTAAGTGGACACAGTCAGTTCAAACTTGTATTATTCAAAGGTCAACTGCATTTGGAGATGTGGCTGTTAGGAGGTAATTAGGTTTCCATGAGGTCATGTGGGTAAAGCAGCCATGATGGGATTCGTGTCCTTATAAGAAGAGGACCAGATACCAGAGCTTTCTCTCTCTCCATGTGCTTGCACCAAGGAGAGGACAGTGAGAACACAGTGAGAAGGTAGCTGTTCACCAGCCAGGAAGAAGGTCCTCGCCGAGAACCCCCTCTGTTCTCACCTTGATCTTGGACTTTAGAACTTTGAGGAAAATGAAGGCCTGTCACTCAAAATCACCCATTTTATGGGTATTTTCTTATAGCATTTGGGAAGAGCTAGGATACCCTGCCAAGGGCAAATTAATAGTCCATCGTTTGGATAAATCTATATTTCTGGAAATTCAACTTTATCTTCCTGATCAAGAATATTCTGGAAAAGTAAAGTCATGTTAGTGCAGACAGTGAGCTTTTTGACTACACACAGTTCTCAATACATGCGAAGTTCAGTAGAATAAAATGATAACTTTCTGCATTTCTTTTTAAGCAATCATTATTATTCATTTCATTTCATGATTTTTTCTGAAAATAGTTTTGGTGTATTGAGGAGGGCTGTTAAAATGATCTTTTCTGGTTGCCAATTGTGCTAGGGAGGCCTGCTAGAAGAATCGTATAAAAAAGAGTTTTCAGCAGTGTGGAGCTAGAACACTGGGGCCATCTGGACCTGGCCTTGTACCCACACAAGAAAATGAAGTTATACGAGCAATACGAGAGATACTCTGAAAGTCCCAAAGGAGTTATTCATCATGGACTTTTTCTGGTGTGTTAGGAATATTAGTTTGTACAACTTTGTTCATACATCATTATTCATGGTAGCTAAAAGGTGGAAGCAACCCAAGTGTCCATCAACAGAAGAATAGATGAAAAATACAGGGTATATATTAATAACTACAAAGGAATGTTATCCAGCCTTAGAAAGGAAGGAAATTCTGACAAATGCTGCAACATGGATGAACCTCGAGGGCCTTATGCTAAGTGAAATAAGCCAGTCACAAAAAGGCAGGTGCTATGTGATTTCATGTGTATGAATAACCTACAGTAGTCAAATTTATGGAGACAGAAAGTAGAATGGTGGTTGCTGGGGGTTGGGGGGAAAATGGGGAGTTTTTATTTAATGGGTACAGATTTTAGGATTGGAAGATGAAAAGAGTTCCAGATATTGGTTGTGTAACACTGTAAGTACATTTTTTTTGAAGGGATTACATAAAATTCTTTATTACAGACCTATAAAAAATGAGAGAATTATATATTACTATCACTTGTTCGGGTTTCTTTTTTCCTTCTTTTTATTTTTGCAAAACTGCAGCAGGACAGGAAGATGTAGGAGGCAGATGTTCACATCAGGAGGGACCAAAGTGTTGCTGTCTGACCAGGAACATTGTTGGGCAGGCTCTCCCCGAGCATCCTGGAGAACCGCCACAGGCCCAGAGGGAGCAGACCAGAGCAGGTGGGTGGGAAGCACAGTCTCCAGGCAAGCGCTGAGCCGAGGAGTTTGAGGTTGCTGTGAGCTATAATGCCACAGCGCTCTACCAAGGGCACATAAATAAAAAATAAAAATTAAAAGGGCAGGTGGAAGATTCCAGAGACAGGGCTGACCCACTTCACAGTCATTATAATTTCCCTTTTTCAGTAACTTCTAGTCCCCAGGAGGGGTGAAGCCTATTGATAATATTGAGAAGCATGGTAAAACTAAAGAAGAAACTGTAAGTAGTATGTATTTGACTTTTTGTTCATTTATTCACTAAATATACAGAACACCAGGTTATGATGGAGACCATGTCCTTGAGGATCTTATAGTCCAGTGGGGCAGAGAAGGAAATTGTAATGAACCCTGCAGCTATGTTAGATATATGAGCCTGGTGCTGAGGGAAGCACTGTCTGCAGAGGCCTTGGAGAACACTTCCCAGAAAGGATATTGGAGTGGTTTGGAAAGGTGAATTGGAGTTTGGCAGGTGGGAAGGGTGTGAGGGAAGGGCTGAGGAATCCTGGGTGGAAGTAATAGCCCGTGCCTGGGGCAGCGTCTAGGGATTATGATAGCCTTAAGAAAGAGGGGAACACACTGTGTTTGGGAGGGTAGGGGAGGTGACCTGGGCCAGGCTAAGGAGTTGGCATTTAATCCTGGAGCCAAGACAGCCAATAAAGGCTGCTAAGCAGACTGTGCTAGGACTCCTCATTGAAGGAAGGAACTCTGGCTCCCATGGAGGATGAGTATAAGAGGGAGAGAGCGGAGGTGGGGAGACCAGGGAGGGGGTGTTGCAATATCCAGGCTGTGCTCCATCAGGGAACGAATTTGTCAGGACAAGCCAGGCAGGGGGGTGGAGAGCCAGCGGCTCAGCCTCAACCCCCTGCAGCCATCTGCTCCCTCACTCACGCACTGGGCCTCCTCCCACTCCTGAACCAACAGAACTTCTGCCACTGACATTTGGAACAGTGGCAAACGCTCAGAGAAAGGGAGGCTTGTGGCAAGAGCTAACCCCCAAGCCTACCTTGGGGTTAGTCTGAATGTGGGCTGTGACATGTATGGCTCCCTTGTGTAGTGGTAAGGAGTTAAACGAGACTAAACGAGACTGTCCTTTATCCCTTCCAAAGGAATGGCCTCTAATTCTGAGAAAAGCAGGAGAAGGCGGCTGGTACCAGCAAGGTGAGCCTAAGGGTGTCACCAACGGCCGCCGGCCAGGCTGAGCTGACTCACTGGATCCTCAGCTTTGGGCTATGGCAGCCTTGGCCTTAACCAGCTGAGGGTTTAAGGCGAGTTCCATGTTTGCTAGCCCCCAGCTCAGCACAGTGCTGGGCTTGGTAAATGATTCATAGACAGAATCAAACTCAGAATGAAGCTCCAGTAGTAAGTGTGTACACCTATATAAAGCCCCGTGGCTTATAGCAACATGTTTTTTTAAAAGATGCACATTATTATCAGGACAGGTTACTTCTGGGAGAGTGAGGAGCAAAAAGGTGTGGGGTCTGGAATGACAAGCAGAGGCAGAACAGCAGGATGGGGGCCCTGGGAGTCAGCATCTGCTAAGGTGAAAGCAGTGACTCACTGGGCATGAAAAAAGACAAGGCCAGAGGCGGGGAGCAGGGGGAGACTGCGGGGAGGGAGGAGAGGAGACTAGGGGAGACTGCACTGAGCAGGGGCTCCCCGGCTCCTTGTATAAACACAGGGAAGATGTGCAACCTTCAGTTGTCTGACACAGAAAACTGAGTGTCCTGGGAAGAGGTGCAGGGCAGGGGACACTTGAGAGGTTTGTCCACCTGGATATTTTAAATAACTGCTATGGCCATACTGTCGCACCTGGTTACTGAGGGCAAAAGGTGAAGGGGCAGGAAAAGACCTGGGCAAGAGCCACAGTAGGACTTACCAAGACATGTTCATGGCTTAATAGATTGCTTGGGTGTCTGGGCTGGAGAAAAGAGGAAATTAATAATAATAATAGCAAAACAATAATAATAACATAGCTTCTAAGCTCTTTGCACTTATGTAAGTTACTTAATCCTCAACACAATTCCAAGAGGTAGATACATTTATTATACCTATTTTACAAATGAGGAAAATGCAAGTGTTCCCTGGATGGCAAAGTTACTAGAAGGAAAACAGTAGGTAAATTCTAAAAAGGATTCTATTGTCTTACAAGAATTTAAAAAGTAATAGCCACTCTGTTAGGATCAGCTTTATTACCCAAGGTCTGCAATAGTTGTGACTTTCACCAAAATCATGTGTTGGTAATTAATGGATTCGAAGGTGGGAGATCAAAGCAGAAGATGTGAGAAACTGCTCAAAATCAATGAGAACTGAAAGTAGAGTTCTGTCACTGTATTAGCCAATGCTGGGATCCAGCAAAAATAAGTCGCTTGCTCCAGGAAATTCTTCCTCCTGGAAGAGAAGCTACTAGCAGCTTGCCAATTACCCTTGCTCATCAAGAGGCCCCTCAAGACCCACAGGCACTGAGCCTGCTGCAAACTACTACTTTGTAAACTGGGCTTCATTCTAACCAGTTTCTTACCGTGCAATACCTGCCTGAAAATCACTTAACCTGGATCCTAAGACCCTAACAACATTCTGCCCTACTCCCCATGTTGAGGGGCTGTTAACACCCCTTAGGTTTGCTCCATCAATGGGTTTTTCTAGTGGTTTTGGGGACAACAGTTGATACTAAGCATATACAGTGGAATCTCTGTAAGTTGACCATCCAAGGGACTATAACAAACCAGTCAACATGTGGAGGTGGTCAAGGAAAAGGCCTTCTGTATTGATATGTACGTGTGGTGCATCTCTGGTCTATGAAAATTAAGTCAGCTTAAAGAGGAGGTCAGTGTAGGGAGGTGGACAGCTTTGGACGTTGTATTGTATTTAACCATACAGTTCTGGCAACATTGCGATCTCATTGGCAATATGACCGAAGATTAGAGCAGTCTTATGAGGGCAAAACACATACATTTGGATCCTTTCTGTTGCAGTGATGTTTGCCCCAAGCCAGGGCCAGAGACTTGTAAGCTAAGGAGGTAAGGGGCATTGGTTCGACATGGTAGAACATGGTCGTTACAGTGACTACTCAGGAATCTGCAAGGGCTCAACCACCCACACAACCCCTTGACTTCCTGCCTTCCGCCACATTGCCGTGAACTGCGGTGAGATCCTGCCCATTTGACCATAAAGACTGGACCATAGAAACAGGGTTCTGACAAGGGCAGCTCAGCTTTAGGTGTTATGAGCAGGGGAGCAGAAGTTTTAGATGGCTGGATGTGAACAGTCTCAACAAGAGCATGTTATTAGCTCGAGAATGCCAATTAACTCACCCAATCTTACTCCCTGTGGGAGTGAGAGTGGAAAGTAGGAAAAATTGTGGTAGAAACCCAGAGAAGTAAAGAGAGAGGCAGCAGTAGAAATAATTAGAGAGTTGAGAGGGAATCTGAGTCATTACACCCGGGAACAACAGATGCTTAGTTCTGACAGGACCACAGACGTTAGAGTCAGAGCCACTGGGGATCCCGAGAGCTGCAAGTCCTGTTCCAGCTCTGCACAAGGCCTGTGGCATTGCTAAAGGTTTGTCGTAATAATGATAACATAATAAACAACACAAATTATTTTATGTCGAGGTGTAATTTAACATAATATGCACAGATCTTTTTTTGTTCCTTTGTTTTTTGAGACAGAGTCTCACTCTATCGCCCTTGGTAGAGTTCTGTGGTGTCATTGTAGCTCACAGCAACCTCAAACTCTTGGGCTCAACTGATCCTCCTGCTTTAGCCTTCCACCACGCCTGGCTATTTTTCTGTTTTTAGTAGAGATGGGGTCTAGCTTTTGCTCAAGCTGGTCTTAAGCTCCTGAGCTCAAACAATCCTTCCACTTTGGACTCCTAGAGTCCTAGGGTTACGAGTGTGAGCCACCGTGCTGGGCCAATATGCACACAGCTTAAGTGTTCAGTTGTATGGATTTTGAAAATTGTGTACACCATGTAACCACCAACCAAAACATGGTAGGACACTTTCATGACCTCAGAAAGTTCTTGTGCTTCTTCCGAATGGGTCTTGTATCATAGATCAATGAGGCTGTTTTTGTGTTTCATACAGTTCCCTTTTTTGTGTCTGGCTTCTTTCGCTCACCTTAATAGTTTGGAGAGTAACTCATGTTATTGCAAGCATCAATAGTTAGTGCTTTTTATGGTTAATTAGAATTCCATTCTAGGGATCTGTTATGATTTGTTTTTCTTTTCTCATGTTTCTACTTAGGTGCTATTTAAGGCTGCTACAGACATTCATATACAAATGTTTCTGAGGATATATGTTTTTATTTTCTTGGATAAATACCAAAAAATGTAATGTGGGGGTCATAGGGTTAATGCATATGTAAATTTATGAAGCTGCCAGGCTGTTTTTCAAAGTAATTGCGCCACTTCCCACTCCCACCAGCCATGGAGGAAAGTTCTAGCTATTCTGCTCACCACCAGCAGTGAGTGCTTTGTAGATTTTAGTCATTCTGTTGAGTGTGAAACAGCATCTCACTGTTATTTTCTAAGCATTTCCCTGATGAATAATATTGTTGAGCACCTTCTCATGGGCCCTTGTCCCTTTGTGTATCTTCTTTTGTTCAAGTTTTGGGCTCATTTTTTAAATTGAGTGGTTCATCTTTGTATTGTTCATTTGTAACAATTCTTTATACATTCTGGATATAGGTCCACGTTCATATAAACATGCCGTAAATATTTTTCGAGTCCGTGGTGTGTCTATTTATTTTCTTGATGGTATTTATTTATTTATTTATTATTGTTGGGGATTGATTGAGGGTACAAAGAACAAGGTTACATTGATTGCATTTGTTAGGTAAAGTCCTTCTTATAATTGTCTCCTGCCTCTTGATGGTATTTTTTTGATGAAAGAGCGAACATTCTTTTGAGTACCAGCCACTGTATTAATGCTTTACCAGTATTATTTCATTTAATCACAAATAATTTTATAAGTCAGATATTAATCTTTCTGTTTTGTGGATGAGAAAATGAAGGCTGCAGAAGATTAAACAATCTGCATACTCTCAGCGAGAGGAGTGCCAGTTTTTGGAGCAGTCTTTTGGAGCTTGACTTTAGAGCCTGAGGTCTTAGCCTGGGTTTTCTTTGTTGATCATAAACCCTCATCACTGACATCAGGGCATCTAGGCCCTTTTTCCTGACAACCCGAGAGCCTCACTCAGGCACTGATGAACCTTATCCTGGAGAATGTACACCTGATTCTGTAAACCTGAAATCCGTGCTTTGCCAACTTCGATGGTAAACAGCTGCTGGGATGTTTTTTTTTTTTTGAGACAGAGCCTCAAGCTGTCACCCTGGATAGAGAGCTGTGGCATCACAGCTCACAGCAATCTCCAATTCCTGGGCTCAAGCGAGTCTCCTGCCTCTGCCTCCTAAGTAGCTGGGACTACAGGCACCTACCGCAATGCCCTGCTAGGTTTTTTTTTGTTGTTGTTGTTGCAGCTGTCATTGTTGTTTGGCGGGCCTGGGCTGGATTCGAACCCGCCAGCTCAGGTGTACGTAGCTGGCACCTTAGTCCGATGAACCACAGGCACCGAGCCTGGGATGATTTTTTACCACCATCCCAGGGTGCTTTACTCCATCATCAATTGTTCTGAAAGGCGGGAAATTCATTATGAACACACTAACCAGCTAAAGAATTATTGGTGCTATAAAATTTCTTTGAAGTGAGGTTATAGAATTCAGAGAAGAGAGATTTTCTTGGGGAGGAGTGTCATTCAGATTTGGGGCCTGCCTTATCCTTTTCTTAATTCTCCCCTCATTATACAAATTACCACCTCATTTTCTTAGTTAGGGTCCTTTGACTAGTTGCTAACCAGTTCCTGCCACTCCAGCTGGTGCTACTATCTGGGAAGCCACATCATCACTGCTAAATATTTATGCTCTTGGAGCTTTGAAGAATTTCCTGAGTCCCATAAAACATTATCATATGAACTTGCGTTGTAACTCAGTGATTTATAAAGGCTTGATAGTGGCAACACTTGGACGTGCATGAAGGTCACAGAGAATCCTGAGCATCAGGAGGAGCCGCCCTGTGTAGAAGGGGCAGGTAGAACTATAAAATTCCAGGTAGAAAGGATTAGGGGAAGCCTGAGACATAACTCTGCAACAAAGGGAGCTAATAGGGCTTCCCTAAAATTAAAAGTAAAGAGAGAAATCGTGGGCAGCCAACCCTGCCCCGTAGGAGGTCTGCGAAAGAAGGAGCCCAGTGGGCTGAGGAAGTCACTTAATGTGCAGATGACAAAGGCAAGGGGAGGTCTTGGAAATGTTTACAGACCTGCTGCAGAATTCAACCTGACACCCACCAGCCCTGTGAGCCTTGTGCTCTGGGCTCCTAATGAGCTATGTGGAGATGAGGAGTTTGAGTTGGTCTCACTGGAAATGAGTCTGTGTTTTTCTTGGCCTGATTGGTCCCAAAGTGCTCATTTTACAAAGACGTGTGGCGCCCCGAGCGACGCTCTGCACCGCTATTTCCTCAGATTCACATCCCTTTTTATTCACCCTTAAATGCCAAAGTTTGGAACCATAAAAGTCTACTTTTTGGCCATCTGGGCTTCTGCTGGCATTAAAATACAATAAAACAGACAGACGAAAACAGCCTCCAACCCCTTTTTCTGGGGGAAGGGTAAAAAATCAAAGCATTCCATAGACAACTGATTAAGTTCTAGTTCAAGAAGGCTAAATGTATGGCACAGCAAAAACAGCATGTACCTTGAAGGCATACTTGCCAGCTGTGTGATTTTGGATAAATTACTTAACCTTTCTGAGCCTCAGTTTCCTCCCTTGTATACTCACTATGCACACTTCATCTCTAAAACAGGACTTGCCTCTTTGCTGCCTCCGAAGGCTCAGAGGAGAAACATATAGATGCTTTACGAGCTTCGTAATAGCTGTTATTATGAAGCAGCACGTTATAGGATTTTCCCTGGATTTGAGTCAGTCACTCCTCTTCTATATTCCAGACACTTCGTAATGCTTTTTCAAAGTCAAGACCCTGCCTGGATGACAAGTTAGCTGTGGGTCCCCAAACCTCCGTTTTGAGGGAACTGGAAAATAAAGCAGTGAGGTTAAGGGAGTTTTCTGAATTAGTAGCAAAGAGGAGGGCAGGGCTTTCTCTGGGAAGGAGAAAAACACTTCCTAAGCACTCTTCCAGTCAAAAGGACATTTCAAGTACTATCTTCAACATTCAGTTTAGAGGTATTGAATTATAAAAATGTATGTGCTTGACAGAAATGTGTAAACTCAGAGTCCCGGGGATGCTCTGCCATTGGAGAATCGGCTGTAAATTGTTTGTTTGGAAATTATTCTCTTAATTCTTGGCCACAATAGGAGGTTAAGTGGAAGTTTCCATTAGGTACCAAATTACAATAGGTGGGACATTCCAAAGTGAGGCTTTGGAGCACCACATGCTGAAGGAAGACGTGGTTCCCTGATTTTTGAGCTCTGTGTGTGTACGTGTGGTGGGGAGAGGAACATCAGAAATTAAGTGGATGTGGACCTGAGGATGCCTCTTGTTCTTCCTGAGAGTTGTGGCAGAGATTCCCAGTGCTGGGAATCACCAAAAAACTCACAAAGCCCCCACCCCCAAAAGGAAAAATCAGTTGTGATCAAGGAAAAATCAACTGTGATCAGTTTCTTGTGTTTCAGCAAGGAACTTGGGAAATTCTCAAATCCCTTTCCCCAGCTCTTGCCCGCTTGTTAGTAAGTGGACATAAGGAAGGAATTGGCTGTCCTCATGTCCTGCAGTGTCCCTCAGTCCCTTGGGATTGTGGTTTTCACATTGGACCAGGCATTCTTTTTTTTTGTTTGTTTGTTTGTTTTGCGATTTTTGGCCGGGGGTAGGTTTGAACTCGCCACCTCTGGCATATGGGGCCAGCGCCTTACTCCTTTGAGCCACAGGCACCACCCTGGACCCGGCATTCTAATGGCTGAAGAGAGACTGTGTGCGACCCACAAGGATCATAAGGCAATTACTCCCTAAGGACCTGAGAGTGAACAGACTCTGCTTGAGTCTTTGGGCAACGTCCATAGGAGTCATTAGGGAATGTGTGGGAGGGTGTTTTGACTATCACAGTGACTGGTGGGGAGGATGCTACTAGTATTTAGAGGACAAGGGCCTAAGATGCCCCATGTCCTAGTAAGCCAAGAATGGTACTGCTTGGAATAGGAATGGTGCCCCATTGAGATAGCCACTGGCAAAGGCAGGGGCAGGATTATCTGTTTCCTGGGGGGGGGAAGGAAAAAGACAGTGGGAGACAAAAATAGAAATATCTTTGGTTATGTCACCCTTCATGCTTATTTGTCATGTTTGTTACACTGGGTTGACATTGTTTTGTAGTGACTTGAGAGCTCGTCTCCATAACTGGTCAACTATGTCCTGGCTGCTTGGATGAGTCGGAGCAGGAAGCAGGCCGCGAAGACTGCGAAGGTGCAGAAGACGTCTCTGACTGTGGAGTGCTGTGGACACCTGGCCCCTGATTGTCCTCAGGTTCGAGAAAGCATGGCCAGTGCTGGAATGGCAGGCTGAGCAATATCTACGTCCCAGTCTGACACCAGTGAACATGTCAGCTTACATGGCAAAAGGGACTTTGTGTGGAGATGGGAAGATTCTCCAGGCGGGCCAGATGTATTCACAAGGGTCCTTATAATAGCTACGCAAGGAGGTCAAAATCAGGAAAAGGACGTGTGTGGGCAGAAGCAGGACTTGGAGTGATGCCTTCAAAGGTGGGAGGATGCACGTGGCCTCTGGAAAGTGGGAAAGGTAAGAAAATGGATTTTCCTCTAGAGCAGCGGTTCTCAACCTGTGGCTTGTGACCCACAGGAACTGTATTAAAGAGCTATAGCATTAGGAAGGTTGAGAACCACTGCTTTAGAGCCTCCAGAAAGGAACACACACCTGCTGGTACTTTGATTTTAGCCTGTAAGGCCCATTTTGGGTGTCTGATCTCCAGACTCAATATGTATGTGTGTGGTAATGAAGTTTTTCGTAATTTGTTACGGCAACAACAGGAAAATAACATACCTGGTCTAAAGTATGATAGAAGTGTCTGGGCATGGTGTGCACCTGTAGTCCCAGCTACTTGGGAGGCTGAGGCGGGAGGATACTTTGAGCCCAGAAGTTTGAGAGCGGCTTGAGAAATATAGGGAAACCTCAACTCTAACAAATAAATAAAGTGTAATAGAAGCCTTCCTACACAAGAGAGTCTAGTAGTTCTCAGAAATTTACCTGAAGAGTCTCCAAGCTGCAACACCCCCCTCCCCACCCTTTCTGAAGATTCCAAGGAGATAGGAATACAGTCCTGGCACAGTCTCCCTCCAGAGACCATCACCAGTTTGCAACCACAGCACATTGCTATATGATATAAATACATGTATGTGCATACAGGACAAGAACTCAAATTAAATACAAAGAATTTCTATTTTATCTGTGATTTTCCTCACTAAACTTCCCCTTTCCATCTAGTGGATACTGGAGAACGTACTCTGTAATGTCAAGGATATCTACTACTTGCCTTCAAAGGCTTCTCTTAGCCTACAAATTACTAGACGGAAGCCAATGGGGCCTCAGATCTTACAGAAGTCTTGATTAGCAAAGGAAAATAAAAATTAGCAAAAGTTAAGTAGACATGATTGGGAAAAACAAGCAAGCCGGAGCTCCTTCCCTTGGCAGATTTGGGTATTTAACGCGTAGTAACTGTATCACCATTTTCAACATGTCTGATGATGTGTGCAGAAATGCATTTACCACCACCAACATGATTCTCCCTCTTTCTTCAGACCATAGATAAATATTTAGCCGTGAACTTCCAAACAGAAAAAAGCCAGACTTTTGTTTTATTTGACAGGAAAGCTTTGGATTGGATACTTAAATCATTAAGGAGGATAGACAGACTAATTCACCGCAAAGCTAGAGATTAAGTGGGAGTCAACATGAATTCTCTTGCAGTCTGCTTCCCACTCCCCTCAGTAGGAAAAATGTTAATTCACTCAGCACTCTGAGTCTGGATTCTCCCAGAAGGTCTGTTTT
Source organism: Perodicticus potto (assembly GCA_963574655.1). Lineage (NCBI taxonomy): Eukaryota > Metazoa > Chordata > Mammalia > Primates > Lorisidae > Perodicticus > Perodicticus potto. Next base: position 13,222 of record CAUYRH010027146.1, read on the forward strand.
CTTTCAGGAATACTTCGTTTGGCACAGGGAAAATGGAAACAAGCTTTTAAAAAAATCAGTCCTGGTAGTCATTTTCTCTATAAACTTAAAAAAAAAACAACATCGATGTTTTTTATAAAGCTTTCTCTGCAACCACACTTTGAATGTCGCGTGCAAATGCACAGAATGGGCTCCCTTGGCAGCTTGCGTCTCCCTTCAGCTGCCTAAAAACAAAATTTTCAAAAGATAACATGTTGCCTTTTGTTGGCTGGAAAATTGGGAAGGAGAAATTTCTTTGTGAGTTTAACAGGAAACGGTACAGAACAGATCCCGTGGTGGACTGTGGGACTAATAGGTTAGGTTTGGTGAACGACGCACCCAGCATCTGTTCCACGCTGGAAGGTTCTCTGCATTTCCCCACAGACTGTGGTATCTGACTCACCTCCTTTCTTTCCATCCCATGACCTGCTTTATCCTGGATGACCTTTTCAACCACCTTGCCCCCTTACCTCACTCCATATGGCCACCTACTTCTACCGCCATAGCCAGAGCCTGTCCTTAGGAGGTTCTGAACATACCCTCACTTACCTCCTCCCACCCACCAGGACAGCTCTTGGACCCCATGGAGGCCTCTTTCTTCCCATCTGCCAGGGCCTTAGCTCAGACAGATTGTTTAGTTACTTACTTGAATAGCAGGGCTGAAAAAATTAGGGTGCCCTCAGCCCTAGAGGAGATTCAAAAGGTATAACAATTTCTGATTTGGTTCTCATGGTGACTACTTTAGTGTTTTTTAGGAAGAGGGTAAAATGGGAGGAGAATATAAAATTTTTAACAGACAGGATCTTGCTCTGTTGTACAGGTGAGACTTGAACTCCTGGGGTCAAGTGATTCTTCTGCCTCGGCCTCCCAAGTAGCTGGGACTATGGGTGCATGCCGCTGTACCCTGTTAAAAAATATGATATTCTTTAAATTGTTTTCATTTTTGTGTACCCCTACATTGTCAGTACTCCAAGTGTGGGTTTATTCTATTTGCTGGGTAATTGGAATCATTCTTTATAAATATCCTCATCTCTACTGCATACTTGTCCCCCACCCCCCGCAGCCCCAGCCAGGCAAAACCCAGCACTAGTGCAGTGGTGCTCCCACCGCAGCACCCCCCAGAATTACCTAAAATGCTTGTTCTTATTGCTTGCTCCAAATCAGGTGGAATGGCCCTGCACCCTGCCCCCACCGGGCATGCAGACTTCTGTGACCCTCAGCCACAGGGTCATTTCATCCCTCACCACAGGCATCCTCTGAGTTGCAGGCCCATCTTCCCCAAGGCCCACGGGAAATTCTCTACCATCCAGGCATCTAGAGTGTCAGATCAGACAGGCTTGTGAAGAATAGCTAGCTCAGGCCATCTTTCTCCCTAGGCTGTCCCACTGTGATTGCTATTCGAATGCAGCTGCCCAGTGCTGGCAAGGATCACAGAGTATTTCCTCCCAGGGACCCAGGGGGGAGCAGATCATTGCACCCCTATCAGACCTATCTGGGGGACCGAGGCGCCACCCTCCAATCTGATCCTCCTTTCCCTCTGATTGCTCCTTCCACCTGGGTGGCCAAACTCTCTTTTCTTGAGGGAAAATTGCATCTACATCTGGGAAAATTCCTTCTCCTGTGGGCTCCAAAGACCCAGGCTCTTGTTGTACATATTTAAGAAGAAAGTTTTAGAAGGAGAAAACTCTAGCTTAAGAATCTGGCTGTTGCTGCTTAAAAATTGAATTCCAAACCTATTGTTTCTGCCATGTTCTTTTAAAAAGGTCTATTTTGAACATGGCAACCCAACCCATCAGTGACTTTTCTTGTTCTGCACTGTAGCTCACCCTTTCCCTTCTGGAACAAGCTTCCGTGGGCTAAAAGGTGTTGGGCTATAAACATGAGGCAATAAAAATAGGGTTAACTTAGAAAAAACCATTTATGCTGCAGCCCACCTGCCCTCCCAGGCTCCCAGGTTGTTTGGCCTGGACAGTATTTGAAACAGTAGATGACTAGTTGCCAGAGTTTTGGGTGATATCATCCAAAAAGCTGTACTTCTGCCTCTTCGGCAGCACGGCGACTCTAGGCTGTGGCACAGGCACCGAGACCCGCTTTGGATGATGCTGCCATCCCAGCTTGCGGGAGCCCTGGTCTGGCTGCCTCACGGAATGCCCTGAGAACATTCACAACCCGGCCCTAGACAGAGCCACCCGTGGTGCCTCTCTGTTATCCCTTTACAAGCTATTTCAGAACTTTGTCCCTTCCTGAAACTCCCCCCCTTCCCCAACACCCTTTCCCCTACACTCTCACCGAGAAAATCGAGGCCACAGGTAACTTCTCTCTGCCTACTGTCCAACCTGTAAACTTGTCTATATCTGTATATATGCTGCCTCATTCTCACAGGATGGGATGGTCCTCTTTTTAATCAAAGGAACTTCTTCAGTTATGGTATTTTAAAAACATATTGTTTTTTACAATTATGGAAATGATATAGTCTCATAACCATTCAACCCAAGTTAAAAATAAAAGTTGTTCCCTCCACAAACCCACAACGATACCTCCCTTCCAAAGTAAATACCATTAATTTACTAATATTTAATAGTTACCCTCCTGGTTTATACACACACACATACACGCATCCCTCTAAACACACAGTATATGTGTACACACAATTTTCTATTTTTCCGAAATAGTGGTTATATATTCTTGTGCCATTTGTCTTTTTCTCTGTAACAGTGATTATGATGTATTAGTAGGTGTAAATCCACTGTCCTCAAGTGTCTATTCCATGTTGGATGGATTGAATACGTTATACTTATTACAACCTTTTAAAAAATTATGAGAGTACAATATATTACTAAAAGTAATCCAAACTACACAGAATTGTAAAAAGTGAAAGATTCTTCATTTTTTATGTTTCTCCTCCCATTCTCCAAGGAGTAACTATAATTTCCAGCTTACGGGGAATCTTTACAAACTTTTAAAAAAAGTCAGGTTTGTTGAAGTAGAATTCACTTATAGTAAAACTCGCCCTTTATAGGGTACAGTTCTATGAATTTGTAAAAATACATATAATTGTGCAACCCTCACCACAACCGAGATCTGGAACATTGTCATAAGCACAGAAAACTTTCCTTGTGTCTTTTTGTAGTCAACCCCTCCCTGACTCCGGGCTCTAGCAACCACTGATCTGTTTTCTATCTCTACAGAAGGTAATGCAAATGGAATTACACAGTATTCAGCATTCTGAGTGTGGCTTCTTTCATGCAGCAGAATGCAGTGGAGATTCGTCCATGTTGGTGCATGTGTTACCAACTCTTTATTTTATCTAAAACACAGAAATAATTTGTGTTCCCCCAAATGGGATTATGCTATACTTGGAATTGAGCTATTTCTCTTTCTGTTTACTTAAACATTATAAATCCACTCCTATATAATTTAATATCTAGATCTAATTCTTTCTTTTCTTTATTTTATTTTATTTTTTTGAGACAGAGCCTCAAGCTGTCACCCTGGATAGAGTGCTATGGCATCACAGCTCACAGCAACCTCCAATTCCTGGGCTCAAGCGAGTCTCCTGCCTCCGCCTCCCAAGTTGCTGGGACTACAGGCGCCTGC
>CAUYRH010027147.1:0-77587 GCA_963574655.1 Perodicticus potto
TTCCTCTACTAGGTATATATCTGGAAGACCAAAAATCACATTATAACAAAGATATCTGTACCGGAATGTTTATTGCAGCCCAATTCATAATTGCTAAGTCGTGGAAGAAGCCCAGGTGCCCATCAACCCATGAATGGATTAATAAATTGTGGTACATGTACACCATGGAATATTATGCAGCCTTAAAGAAAGATGGAGACTTTACCTCTTTCATTTTTACATGGATGGAGCTGGAACATATTCTTCTTAGCAAAGTCTCTCAAGAATGGAAGAAAAAGTATCCAATGTACTCAGCTCTACTATGAAACTAATCTATAGCTTTCGTATGAAGGTTAAAACCCAGTTATAGCACAAGAATATGGGGAAAGGGGCAAGGGAGGGAAGGGGAATGGTGAATGGGTGGAGGGAGGATAATTGGTGGGATCACACTTACGGTGCATCTTAGAAGGGTACAGGTGAAACTTAGTAAATGCAGAATATAAATGTCTTAACACAATAACTAAGAAAATGCCATGAAGGCTATGTTAACCAGTTTGATAAAAATATTTCAGATTGTATATGAAACCAGCATATTGTACCCCATGATTGCATTAATGTACATAGCTATGATTTAATAAAAATATACATATATAAAAATAAATAAATAAATAAGGTCTCTTAACTTACCAAAAAGGAGGAGAAGGAGGAGAATAATTATGCCAAAGGCTTGGCCATCCCCTGAGCAAATCCAGTTTTGTAAGTGATCAGCTGCCCACTGGCCCCCTCCTGTGCCCTCTGCAGAATTGACCCCCCACGATCGACCCAGGAAGCCTGGCTGGCCTGCCAGGCCCAGCCTATTCGCTCCCATTCACTTTGACAGATCACCACATGGCCCGCAGGTGCCAGGAACATGATTTACTGGGCACGCTGACAGCCAAGGCCCCGTTGCCAGGCCTGCCTGGCAGGGTGTGTTCTACCGCAGGCAGCACCAGTGGATTGAGCCCTGATTTCTGAGGCTGTGTCCCCCCCACCCCGCCTCCTGGAGCTGCATGCCAGGTGAGCCCTCCAGGATGAGGACCATGTCCCACAGACAGCGTGCACATCAAGACCAGCAGCTGCCCACGGTGCGCACAGAGTGACTGAGCTGTGACTGAATTCTCCTCCTGATCACAGAGGAAACTGTTCCGCTCCTGGCCGAAGGCCCATTTTTCTGAACACAGTCATTTTTCTAGGCAAACACACACATTCCTAAATCTCCAGATCATCCACTTGGCCAGCTTCTTCTCAACCAGGTTCCAGGAGAGAATAAGGCCTCACAAAGAACGCTCCAAGTGGCTGTGTTCTCAGCTCACTGAAGTTGTGGGGGAGCTGGCCCCTTTCTAGGGATAGAGGAAGAAGGTAAATCAGTGTGCGTCTCAGGCAGCAGCTGCTCCCCTCCAGATCCCCGGTGGGAAGGGGCACCTCAGCCCCTCCTCTACTAGAAAACAAGTGTTTCTCTTGGGTCATTGAAATGAGCCAGGCTTCCCCTTTCAGACCCTGAGTGGGGCCCGTGGCAGGCCACCCCAGGGTTGCTCTGAGAGCCCAGAGCACAGACTGTCCAGGTGTGAGGGCCATATCCCAGGGGACACAGGAAGGGGCTGGGGGGCAGCGGGTAACCTACAAACTGGATCCACTCAGTGGGAGGCCAAGCCCTTGGCCTAATTATTCTCCCCCTCCCCCCCGTCCTGTTGGTGGTGGCCAGGAAGGTCCTGTCCTCTGTTTGTGCTTTGATGTGCTTCCAACCAGCTGCACGGAAACCCACCCAAGGCCACAGGGCTGCAGAGGCTGCATGTCAGGCCAGTGGCTACCCCACTACCCTTGAGAGATCAGCCCACCTGCGACCCGGCTTCTACCACTGCCTTCCCTGTACCGCAGACAGAGCTCACCCTCCACTTTAGCCCATTAAGAACATCAGGCAATGATTGCCAAGGGCACGACGCTCATCAGGACAGTGGTCCTGCTCCACGGAGCAGTTGTGACAACGCCACAGTGAGCACAACGTGCTGTGGCTCCTAGTGGAAGGACACACCACCTGTGTGGCCCCTTCCCCAGCATCACCGCTGATGTCAACACCGCGGCACAGTCGCATCAAGCCTCTGGGTTGATTAGATTCTACAGGACACTCAGGGGCAGAGGAGCATGTTAAACGATGCTACAGAGATGCAGCCGGCAGAATGCAGAGTGCAGGAAACTCTACAGGACAGGGACCTGGTCTGTGCAACTGATGAGTGAGCGGTGACGGAGGAGCGCTGGGGGAGCTGAGTTCACAGGGACTTCGCAGTCCTCATGTCTGTGGACTTTGTACTCAAAGAAAGCCGCTCTGCAAAGACAGCAGACAACTGAGGAAACATCGACACCAGCACGGGTCCCACTAAGGACTTCACTGTTCATAGTCTAGGGGTGGCAGGCCGTCGTGGGTTTCATGGTCCTTATTCTGTGCAGCTGCCCACTGAACCATTTTTCTACTGAAGCAAGGGTGGGGGTTGCTTTGAGAGAATCTGGGGAGCTGAGGTGGGTAGACAGCAGTGGCCACAGTGCACTTCTGCTCGTGCTCTTCGTGTCTGGGGAAATGCATGCTAAAAGTTAAAAATACATGGCCCCAAATTAACAACAACAACAGAGAGCAGGCAGTCCTCACTGGGAGGCTGAACCCTCCGGGACGGCCTAACTCCAGCCCCAGGGCGGCACCGAGCATGGGCATGATCCTGGGGGCACAGAGAGAAAGAGGGAGACCCCCATTGTACTTGTTTTTTAATATCATCTGATTAAAATGTTTAAGAGGGCTGTATTTTCCAATCCATGCACTATTTTAGTGTGCTAATCCAAAGACACACATTACAAACAAATGTGTATGTACCTAACGGGGGTGTGTGTGGGGACGTTCTGCTGCTAAAGGGTGGCTGATCACAAAGGCTTGGCGACCTCCCTTCCAAAGCACTCAGGGAACAGTTCCAGGAGCCCTGCCCTCAGGCCAGGCCACAGCGTTCAGGTGGCAGCTGAGTGCCCAGACCACCCTAGGTCCTGCCAGCTTGGGCCCTGAGCGCCCCATTACCACGCCGAGCATCGTCGGAGAGCTCCAGCCTTCCCGAGCTGCCTGTGGGCTGCTGGGGTCCAGGTGCTGCCCACACCCCTGGCAGAACACGGGCTGCATTTCTAGTGGTCTTCAAAAATTCCCCGCCAACAGAAAGTTGTGGCCTAATACCCCACACACTCCGCCCAGGCAAGGCCCCAAGAGAAACCACAGTGGGGTGCCGGAGGGTCCCTGACCAGGCGCCCCAATGCCCCATTGTTACTCCCACTTACTACAGAGCCCGAAGCTTCATCTGACTCCCAAATCGGATGTGGCTGAAATGCAACTTCTGCAAACTGCCTTCCTGCCCACAGAGGCCCCATGGTTTTTCCCTGACTAAAAACTAAAAAGATGCCAGAAATCACAACTTTCACCCAGAGGACACATTTTCTTTGATGTAATGTTCAGATCACAAATCACAAAGGCAGCCCGGGGGTAGGTGTGGACCATCCAAAACACTCAAAAGACCTCGGATGCTGATCCAGCCCTTGTGTCGGTGTGTGGCTGCCTCTTGTAATTTCTTTCTCCAGCGCCTTTGACGCACAGCTCTGGGGCAGCTGAGCTGGGAGGTGACAAGTGCAGCAGCCTTTTCACTGAATGTGAACTGAGGAGTGAGGTCCTGCCCACTCTGGCCTGGCCATCACATCTCCCCAAGTTCTGGGGTATGGATTTGTTTTAATTTAATCTGTCCCAGGCGAGAGCAGAAGGAAACACAGAGAGGAATGCAGAGGAACAACTCCTGGCTCCTGCTTGAAAGCTGATTGAAAGCTGACACCATGGCAAACCCTTCTGGGAGCCTCTCCTCCATCCCAGGAGGCAGGAGGTTGGGGATGGTGCACCTGGCAGACCGAGTTAGGAACACACCCATTTTCTGATCCTTGATGAAAACTTTCTTGCATCTACCAATCCTGGGCTCAGAAAGAACAGAAGGACAAGCGAATGCGGCAGGGGTCCCAAATTTTTCAGAGCACTGGCCACCATCAAGTCTGACACCTCCAGGCCAGAAACACCCTCTGACCTTATCCTGACCTCGGGCAGCCTGGAAAGCACTTAGCATGTTTCTTAGCCAAATCCCTTGGGCTAAAAATGTTTTTTGAGAGTTTTAGTGCCTTCTTAATACTCAAAACACTTATTTCAGGGACAAACTCTTAGTGTCTGACCCTTGGGAAATCCCTGTGCCTGAACTTGGCTCTGGGAATTGGAGAGCAAATCTGCAGGGTGCAAGGTCTGCACCCAGCCCCAGACAAGACGAAGCCCACACACCTCATGTCTACCCGTAGCTCACACCACAAGCCTCACATATACACCACACCATAACTCACACACTCAAAGACTACACACCCCACACCTTCCCCTGCAGACCTGTGTCCACGGTCCTGTTGGCTTTATTTGCGCATGCATTTGCTGACAACAGTCGCTCCTTCCTAAGCGCGTCGAGGCCTGATGCCCCGCTGTGGCCGTCAGAGGCCGGGCATGACAGGTGCATCAGGTGTACAAGCACCTGCAGAGTACAGAGTATGCATGTGTGTTGGTGTGAGGGAGCTCTTGTGTGTGCCTGTGATTTGAGCTTGTGAGTGCTTGAAGCCACACCAGCCTCACCCACAGTCCAGCGACTGGGCCTGCTCTGGCCGGACTACGCACACTGATCACAGGACTCTCTTGACCCAGGTGCAAGACGACTTCTCTGCTCCTCTTCTACCAAGTAAGTGGGGGCCTTCCTTCTCTGGCACATGGGGACAACGCCATCGGAAGTGCCAGCATCCTTGCTGTCTGAGGGCTGAGGCCAGAACTCCAAGGCCCTGAGCAAAGAGGTACCTGGAGTGCCCTGCAGTTCCCAAACTTCGCCATGATAAAAATCACTCAGATGCCTCATCCCCCAGCCCAGGCTGCTGAATTGGGGAGAATGTTGGGGAGACGGGGCTGGGCAGCCAGGCCACGGTCTGTAAGCAGATGTTTGACAGTGGCTGAACCCCAGGGGAGTCACAGTCAGGACACTCTCTGTGTCCTTGCTCTGGGGAATATTCTGGCATCTCCCTTCATGTCCCTACACCTGCATCAGGTAGGCAGAGTATCGACGGAGACCCTGAGCAGAAGGCCAGCTGTGCCTCCAAGGGACCAGATAGCCCACCAGTTTTCCTGGCCCTGCTCCGGCTTGGGTGGGGGGCAGCGCCTCAGCAGCAGCCGTAGGCGTGACTAGGCTCCCGGGACAGGGAGACACCTGGACATAGCCTGGACAAAGGCATAGGCTCCCATGCCTTTGAGGACTGGACAGGGACTCTGCGAGAAGGGTGGCATAGGAGCAATGGCAGCACTGAGTCACAACGTAGTGGCCACCAACTGTCACTGCATGGGAACACAGGCCGAGAGAAACAAGACTCTTATGTGGCATGTTGTCTTCCTAAATACCAGCAATTCATCTGAAAGTGCTGCCAATACAGCAGGCCTGCAGTGTCAGGGCTAACGGGCAACTGGCCTCTGTCGATCACACTCTGCGTCACCCAACCCTCAACAGGAGGAAACTGAGGCTGGGCAGGTGGCCACAGGCTCACGGTCACACAGGTACCCTGAGAGCTGGGGTCCGACACCAGAGTGTGTGTCTAGTTCCATGTTTGGCCAATGACACCAGCCACCTAAAGGTTCCCAGAGACAATTGGGAGGCCTGTGCCCTGTGTTTTTTCAGAACTTTAATTTTTTCCCCTCAAGGAAAGTAAAGGAAACAGGTTTTCCTCCCATTGTGCAGGCGGTTGGTGAGTTCCTTCAGGCTTTGCTCTGCCAAGAGGAAAGCTTGAGGCTGTACCCAGCTCAAGGTCCTCACAACCTCGAAGTTTCCCACGGAGGCCGTGTCTCTGCCACCATCTCAAGAACGTGTGAGGGAAGGATCCAGTGTGGCCACCAAACACAAAGACCTCCAGCTGCTAAGATAGCTCTCTAGACATCCCACTGGGCCACGGCCACACCTGCCCTACAGCCTCACCAGGGCCTCTCCTCCCCAGACCCAAATGTGGCCACCCTCTCCCTGCAGCCCAGCCGGCCACACTTGCTGTGACCCCCACCCCTTGCAAACATGTCAGATTTGCTGCCCCCAGTGAAGAGTGAGTCCAGGGCAGCTCTGGGTTTCTGAGTTTTTGAGCTAAACCACAGGGTCTGCTTCTCATTGCTGTCTGGTGGTCAGCTCTGCAACCACATCACTACCCACCAACATCTGTGTGGTGTCATGACGATAAGAACACCCGAGGTACTTCCAGAGCAGCAGCTGCCCTTGGGGTGCTCATGTGGACCTGTTGACACTGCTCAGTTAGGAGCCAACGCCAACACCAGGCAGCCACCCTAGAAGTGCCACCACTGGGCAGGGGACAGGCAGGCACTCCCGGCAGTGGTAGGTGGAACATCTCTGGGCAGTTAGGGGTATTGACAGGAGCCTGGGAGCAAAATGCTATGAATCCTGTGATTCCTTCTGCACACAGGAGGTGTGTGAACATGCACCTTCCAAAGGAAATGATCCTTGTCCTGTCCTGCGTCAGGTTCTCAAAGGGAGTCATGATCTGAACAAGGTCAGAGGTCACTGGTGCAGCCGAATGAGGGCTAGACTGGGAGTTGGAGCCCCACGGGTCAGACCCACCTGCCAGAACAAGTGTACCATGCAATCCTCGAGCTGCCCTGTAAATAACGGGGAGACACAGCAGCGGTCCTGCACATGGAGGCTTATAGGACCAGTGCTTTATTCAGTGCAAAGTGTTATTCACACCTCAGGCATTAGTATATGTTTCCCAGAAATTCCTTAATATTGGGCTTCTTAATCTGTGATATAAGTGCCTCCCGGGGCTCTGTGCCAACATCCCAGGCAGTCCATGAAGCCACACAGATGTGTCCCACTGTGATGCTCTGTCTTATGCATCAACTTGACCAGGCTGAGGGAGGCCCAGACAGCTGGGAACACGTTATTTCTGGGGGTGTCTATGGGAGACATTAGTATTTGAATTGTGGGCTAGGTACACCCAGTGGGGCCTCGTCCAACCCCTCGGGGCCTGGAGAGAACCAGCAATGGGAGGGAGGGGACACTAGCCTCTGGCTGTGCTGAGACCTCTGTCCACTCCTGCCTCCTTCATGGTTCTCCAGCCACAGACAGCAGGTACGGACTCTCCCTACCTCTGTGACTGCCTGGGCCGATTCCTATAACCAATCTCCTCTCACACATCTATACAGCTGTGCCCACAGCTCTGGCTGGTCCCTCTTCCTGGAGAACTCTCATGCAGCCCATGTTCCTGGCACTCCCACTGTGTGGGAAGACATGGCTGGAATGAAAGATGGTTAAGTGAATTTTTCACCTCTAAGAAATTACATTAAAACAAATCTAGGAAAGCCAGGACAGGCAGTCCACAGGGATGACTGCCAGTGGTGTCTGGGACACCAGGAGCAAGGCATGGGCTTGGCCAAACCCTGCAGCCAACCCACAGTGCAGGTTGGACCCACAGGGGAGGTCAGCAGCACAGCACCCACAGGCCCCAGCTTCACACTGTGAGAGCCGTGTAGGGCCAAGACACAGGGTGCTGTGCTGCTGTCCTCCAGGAGTCGGTCCAGGCCATCTTGCTGTTCTCATGCTTACAGCACCTTGGGAGAGGCAGTGAGCACCCCACAGAAACAATGACAATGGCATCTGGGGTCACCAAGGTGGCTTTGTAACTAAAATGAAACCCCTGGCAGCTGGAGATCAGCCCAGAGTCCCCTCCCAGGCTGGCTGTCAGGGGTTTTGACCCATATGGCTCTTCTCACAGCTGTTTCCGGGCAGCCCAGAGACCCACCAGAGCCACCCACTGACCACCCATCCCTCACCTTCCCCAAGAGAGATGGAGGGAGGAAAATCCTCAATGTGGTGATTTAAGATATAAACAGCATTTTCCCAGATTTCATTAAGATTGTGTTTCTTGCTATCATTGGAAATGAAAGTTAGATCAACTTTCTGAAGAATACAATTATAATTCTCACCCACTACAATTTAGTGGTCTGAAAAACTATGCCACCTACACCAGAAAAAGTGATGTTGTAAGTTTAGAGACATCTAACTAAGGACATCTAAGGAGAGAGGCACAGACACGTACTCGGGAGGCTAGGCAAGAGAATCGCCTAAACCCAGGAACTGGAGGTTGCTGTGAGCTGTGTGACGCCACGGCACTCTACCAAGGGCGATAAAGTGAGACTTTGTCTCTACAAAAAAAAAAAAAAAAAGTATCAAGGTCCAGGCACAGTGGCTCAGTCTGTAACCCCAGCACTTTGGGAGGCCAGGAGTTCAAAACCAGCCTGAGCAACATAACAAGACCCTATCTCTACAAAAAATAGAAAAATTAGCAGAGGATAATGGTGGGCACCTGCAGTCCCAGCTACTCTGGAGGCTAAGGCAGGAGGATCAAATGGGCCCAGGGGTATGAGGTTGCTTTGCGTTACAATGACATCATTGCACTCTAGCTTGGTCCACAGAGTGAGATCCTGTCTCAAAAACTCCAAACCAAAACAAAACCAAACCCATAAAGGCCATGAAAAGACACAGAGGAACTTTAAACGTACATTACTTAGTGAAAGAATCTAGTCTGAAATGACTACATACTTCATAGTATCAACAATGTGACACTCAGGAAAGGCAAGGCTTTGTGGAAATAGTACAAAGATCAGGGGTTGCTGAGGGGGTGGAGGAGGGAGGGATGAACAGGGTGAACCCAAGGTGTTTGACGGCAAGAGACTACTCTTCATGGTGCCATACTGATGGATGCATGTCCTTATACATTTGGACAAATTCAAAGAATGGACCACACAGAGTGACCCTGGTATAAGACACAGACCGGTTATAACAGCACATCAGCACCAGCTCAGCAAGAGCAGCCCAAGTCCAGCACAAGCCAGATACTCACAGGAGGGAGCTATGAGCAGGGTAGGCAGGGTGGATGGGAATTCTCTGTACTTTCTGTGCAATTTTCCTGTAAACCTAAATCTACTCTTTAGGCCAGGCGCAGTGGCTCACCCCTGTAATCCTAGCACTCTGGAAGGCCGAGGCAGAAGGATCGTTTGAGCCCAACAGTTTGAGGTTGCTATGAGCCAGGCTGACGCCACTGCCTACTACCTTGGGTGACAGAATGAGACTCTGCAATAAAACAAAAACCCAAATCAATAAATGAATCCACTCTTTTAAAAGTTTACTAATTAAAAGGAAACCAAGTGCAAAATAAACAAGCACTGGAATTTTAAAAACAAACAAAAATTAATTTGTTAAACAAAACGTTGAGGTCAGATAACAGGGGGGAATATCCTTAAAGAACAGAAGAAAAGTCATCATCCCCCAAATTCTGCATCCAGTGGACACATTCTTCAGGCTTTGAAGTTTAAAAAAAACCTTCTCAAATGAAAGAAATCATCACTCCCAAATCTGCTCTGGAAGAAATCCTAAACTCAAGCTGAAGGGAAAGTCACAGAGGAAACTCAGAACTTCAGGAAGGAGGGAGAGAAACAGAAACGGCGAATGGCTGGATAAATGCTTTCTAAACTATTTTTCTACTTTAATTTCATTAAAATATGTATGACTGATGTAAACAACACAACAAAATAACAGCATTGTCTGGTGGATTTTCAGTGTCTGTGAACATAGCACACGACAACTCTCATACTCAGAGGTCCAAACGGTCAAAAGCCCTATCTCAGCTTGACGTGGCGAAATGTGAGCTCTGAGCAGGTCACGAACAGGTAGTCTATTGTAACCTCTAAGCAACCACTAAAAGAGATAAAATAAAACCTTTCGCCCCAAACCACAGGATAAATTAAAATCAAATACTACAAAACATTGAAGTAAAGAATGCAAGAAAAGAGAACAGAGGGAACGATCTAATCTAAGTTTCTAAATCCAGCTGTCTCTACCACGTTAAAGGTGAATATCCAAACACATGGACTTAGAGTTCAAAATAACAGCATGTATTAGCTATAAAAGCCATTCCCTGTCAGATCAACAAGACATGAGGAGTCAGGGGACAGGCTGAAGACAGGTGCATTTGGTCCAAGGGTCCAGGCCATGAGACATGGTGGGGCTAGGTCCCTCAGCACATTCCTTACACCTGGCACGTGCAGGCCACAGACTCTGTCCAGGCCTGAGATTCACCTGGGAGTTTTCGGGCCCAGGAAGCCAGTGGGTCTGCTGGCCACATGGCCGGGGCACCCTGTCTGCCACCCCAGTGGGTTTCCTCTCACTCCCCTGCTCAGGGAGCAGGGTCCTGAGGTCTTCTGCCCTCTGGGGTGGCAGGGACAGGGAGTTGTGTCTATGGTTTGCCCAGCCACCCCCAGAGCTTTTATGAGTATCCCCACTTTGTCCATGTTGGGGTCCCCTAAAAATGTTCCTCGTCTGGCCACTTCCTGGAGGTGATGACGCCCAGCCTTCTGTCCACAGCAGGGAGAATCTGCGGGGCTCCTGCTGGGGTCCTGCTGCTTCCAAGCCTCCTGGTGAGCAGGGCTGGGTAGCCGCTGGGCACCACTCTAGGTGCAAACGCTGTTCTGAAAGAGTAAGTGAAGCTGGGGGACCATGTGCTCTGCACCCCACTGGGTCCCCAGAAAGGCAGCAGGTCACACTGGCCAAGGGAGGCATGGGTTGGCATGTCCCAGGAAGCCAGGGGGTGCAGCCTCACTTAAGAAACAGTTCAGGGAAGGCAAGGGAGCAACAAGCAGGAGCCCCCTTCCCCAGGCTGTGGTCTCCCCTGTTCTAAGCACAGGAGCAGGGCAGGTGCTTTCTGGGGTTGCTATGAGGGGAAGTGGTGGCCCTGGAAAGCTCTGGGCATCCTCAGCCTGTGCAAAAGGGGCTGTGGGCACTAGAAGGCAGATAGGCACAGCTTGGGTAAGCCCCTAGGTGGGTTTCCAAGGGCCTCCTGGGCCCCCTTTATCCCCACAATCCCCTCACCCACATGCCTCCTCACTGCTGAGTTCAGGGTCCCCATACTTTCAGTGCGTTGGGGTGATCAACATCTGCCCAGCACCAGGAGGTCAGAGAACAGGGTGGGATCTGCGTGTGGCTCCACACCAAGGAGGGGAGACACAGGGCCTTACAACAAGGCACTGGTGGGGTGGAAAGGTGGGAAGAAGTGTCCTGGGTCTGACACAGGGGCCTCCACCAGCTCTGGGCTCCATCCCCAGCCAAGTTCATTCCAAGTCAGAGACCTCCAGGCACCATGTCACAGACGAAGCCAGGAATTTGCTGGGGCCTTCCCATGCCACGTGGAGAGGGCTAACCCATGTCCCTGAAGCTATGTACAGGTCCCTAGCCCCTGAAACCTGCAAATGGGAATTTATTTGGGAAAAGGATCTTTGCTGATGACAGATTTGATTGGGGGGAACTCAGAATCCCAGGATAAGTGCTACAAAGTTGGGGCGATGGCGGGGGGACAGGCACAGGACACACAGACACAGGGACCTGGCGGTGGGAAGATGGGGGCAGAGATAGGAGCCACTAGAAGCTGGGGGTGGCAGGAGGGACTCTCCCCTGAAGCCTTCAAAGGGAGATGGTCCTACTGACACCTTGACTCTGAAACTCTGGCCCCTGAACTGTGAGGATGAATTCTGTTGTGTTAAATCTCCCATAGCAGCCCCGGGGCCTTGGCAATGCAGCCCATCCTTGTGGGGCCTGGCCCTCCCCAGGCTCCCTGTGTCCTCTGTCAGGTGACTTCGCACTGTCTTCTAAGGGCGCACGGAGGGGCCAGCTCAGACAAAGAAGCCTCCCAGCCACGGCGCAATGGAGCCCCAGATCTTTAAAGAGCACAGTATGCCTGGCACGAGCGAGGATGAAGTGCCCTTGCCCCGCTGGGGCCATGAAGTGGGGGGGGGGGGACGAGGAGGGAATGCATTGCTGGGTCCCAGGCTCCAGACCCTCAGGCCAGCTGCATGGCTATGCCCAGCCTGTCATCCAGGGGCAGGGATGCCTCTGCCATCAATCCACCCGTCTGTCTGTCTGTCTAACAACTTTCTCTCCTGGGCCGCCCCACCCAGAGGCCCCTCCCGTGGGTGGCCGGGGATTTCCTAGTTACTCACCACTTTCCTCTGTTTGTCCTCCAGGTCTCCCTGCCCGGGATGGTTGTTTTGACTTGCTTGGGGCTTTTCATGCCCCTTTCCCCTGGTTATATAAGGACAAGGATGCCTTATGTAACCCACAGGCTCTGGGAGCTGTGCCAGCAATCTGGGCACTGGCCAGAGTGCCCCACACAGCTGGATCCATGGGGGGCGCAATGGCCCACTCACTCTCCTGGCCCCAGCTCTGCCCCTTCCCATCAAGTCCAGAATCCAAGGCAACAGAGGCCTGGCCCAGAGGTGGGCACCCTCTGCCCTGGACAGCAGTGGCCTTGGGGTCAGAAAGAGAAGTGTGACAAGGGGACCACTGAGACACAGCCTGGACCTTAGCAAGGGCAGGTGGTTTGCTGGGTGGGCCCCTAGGAGCAGAGCAGCATGGGAAGGGAATGGGGAAGTGCAGAGACCAACTAGAGGCACAGTTCACCCTGTGGGGGACTTGGGGAAGCCATAGCGGCCTCCTGAGGGTTACCCAGCTGGTGGGAGACACTGGGCTTCCTGTCAAAAGGTTCTCAGAGACAATGACCACCCAGCATGTCTGGCCTGGCTAGAGGGAGCCTTAGGCAGCATCCAGCTATTGGTGTGTAGGCAGACGAGAAGGTGTTACTGGTACCCCAAGCCTGAGGCCTGGCACAGAAACCTGGGAGACGCTGTGACCTGCCCCATGGGGGCAAGGCCTGCACCAACAGTGGGGCTCACCGAATGTCTGGCTGCCACATGTGCCTGAGAATCTGAGGAGTGAGCATTAGATGGCAGTGGCCAAGGCCCACAGCAGAGGGGACATTACACCCTACAGTGGACTCCACAGAGCTGAGAAGCCTGAGCACTTTGGGGACTCTTGGCCTGGGCCAGGCTTCCATCTAACCCCGGGCAAAGCACCAGCCCAGGGGACAGTGAGGGGCCAGGACATCAGCACAGGAGGGAGGTGCCTGGCACAGCTTGGCCAATTGTCTCTGTCCCTAGACAGAGGCATTTGGGGGCCGCATCCCCTGTTTGTTCTTGAACCAGGAAGCTGGGCTTTCCCCTTCCTGGACACTCCAGAGGCCACAATCCTTCTCACTCCCCAGATAGGAAGTCCTTTGCAACCTCCCGCCAAGTATGTGAAGAGCTGATTTCATCCCGGCCGACCCTCGTGGGCAGGAAGTGTCATTACTTAAATGGGTGGATAGCCTGATTAGACGTCAAGGAGGAGTCTCCGCAGGCCTGACTCCGAGAGCCAGCAGGAAAGTGGTGGTGGCATTATGGTCCCCAGTGAGAGGACCGGCTCTGGCACCCCAGCCCCCCGCTCTGCCTGGCCTGAGGCCCCGCACATCTGATCTAGGCCTCCTCAGGCCCCTGCACATTCCAGCCGTCTACTAGGAGCAGAACATGTCTTGGACATCATGTGAGGGTCTCCCTGCCTCCTCACTTGTGGCCTTTCCATTTCTGTTTCAGACATAATCCCAGCAAGCCAGCCTCCTGGTTTTCTAGCTGACAATGAAGGCTGAAAATTAGAAGTATAGGGGGCAGGGACGGCGGCCTCAGGCTCACTGGCAACAAAATGACCCTGAGAGCAAGAGAGAAGTAACAGACATATGAACCCCAGAAGTGGGGAAGCCCCAAGTCAAGGCAGGGGTGGGGGAGCAGCTATTAGTAAGCACCCTCCAGTGTCACTTGGGCCTGGCCCAGGACAGCCACCAACATGCCCGGCAAGGAGCCTGCGTCACGGAGACGCTGTGCCGACAGTTGGAGGAGGCAGAAAAGCACGAAAGGGGCGGCGTGGCTGTTCCTTTGCACCGGATGAATCTGTCAACATCCCACCCTAGAAGCTGGGAACTCCCCACGGCTCAGCCCAGCGCTTCCACAACGGAGGAAACTTCTGAAAGGGGTGAGCACGCAGATGGTTGGGGCTCATTCGTCAGAACCTTTCCGTAGAATTCCTCTGTTGACCTAGAGGGACACAGAGCGCTTTGGGGATGCCCGAGGCGTGTGGGGGACCACGGCCCACAGACGGAGCCCCCAAATCGGCAATCCCAGGGGAGTGTCCAGGGAGGGGTACCCCTTCAGAGAGAGCTGGAAAGGCATTGTTGGTGTTGTTGTGTCTTCCGAAGCCCCCACCCATCTGCCTCCCACCACTTAACTGAAGTCTGCAATTAGAAGCCACCAAGGATTCTGAGGGCATCTGAGGCTATCCCTTGGTCCCCGACCAGCGGCAGGGGCACCGGAGGCAAGGGCCAGAGGGTCTCCGAGCAGCATTGCTCCCAGGGTGAGCTGGGCAGCAGGGGGCCACTCCTCCATCCTCCACAGGCATCAACATGCAGCGAGGGTTCTCCTTGCCCTGAGCCCTTGTTTCTGTGAGGATTAGTGAAAGTAAACACTACCTGTGCCAGCTGGGAACTTCTAGCAACAAGATTAAAGCCCTGCAGGGCCCACACCCGGTGTGCTCAGGGCTCACAGGCACCTGTGCCAAGGAACCCCTGCACCGGAGGCGGCTGCGTTAGGAGGACAGGGTGGGGGAGGCCAGGGTAGACAGGCAGCCAGTGAGCCCCCAGGAGCCTGGGGAGCCTGCTCTCTGGAACGCGGTGTCAAAAGGGACTGGGAAATGGCCTCGGGAGCAGGGAAGCTGGGAAGTATGTGGCCCTGAGCTACCAGCACACCTGGGGCGTGGGCTCCAGACAGCCCTCAGGAGGATAGAAGGAAAGAATCACCACCCTTTGCAGAGGCTGCAGAGAGCTGCACCCAAGCTCAGGTCACCCTCCTCAAATGTGGAATACCCTGGGACAGCGAGTCCCCGTGGGTCCCCCAGTCCCCAGCTGGGACCCAGGGTGCAGGCTTGGCACCGTTTAAGGGCAGGTGGGTCTGCAGAGCCTGCACCTGCCCCTAGGCCTGCCTAGCCTGAGGGGAGGCCTCCTCCTACTGCTGCTACTGTTGTGGTCATAGGAGCCGAGGGCAGCTTTCTGGTGCCTTTATCTCACAGAAGAGGCAGGGCTGGAGCTGCCCCTCCCTAAGGACAGGGCCAGGCCAAAGGCAGGAGTCCATGTCAGGCCAGCATGTGTATCAGAGGGGAGGCCCTAAGATGCAGCTCTCCCAGACCCCGAGGGCTCTTTGGAGGAGGGGCAGGGGACGTGACGGAGCCTGAAGGAAGCACACGGACCTCGCAGCCTCAGCCAGGCTAGGTGATTTTATTCCACACAGTGGCCCTGGGAGGTCAGCACTCCTGCTCCATTTCTCAGGGAAGCTTCCAGACCACACCATCTGAAAGGGCAGACCCAGGGTTGCTGCTCCCCTAGAGGCTCCAAACCCCCTCCCAGAGCATTCCCCACACAGCAGGAAGCCTGGCCCCAGGGGCAGGCAATAGCTAGAGCCAGACTGGAACCAGGTCTGACACAGGTCTGCGTTTCCTAAAACCCCGTGAGCCCTCTGGTGAGGGACACATTTGTGAGGAAGGGCCCAGTTCCCGCAGATGGAGCCTAAAGCCAGGGAGTTGAGAGGGCATCGCCACAGGCCTCACAGGTGGACAGAGCTGTAGTGGGTGTGCGGGGCAGGGGCCGCCCAGGTGGACAGTGCACCCTGTCACCCTAAGGGGGCCTGAGGGGCTGTCCTGAGCCTTCAAGGGTCTGGCTAAGGGGGTAAGGCCACCCAAGGCCCCTGCCATACAGCCTGCTCATCCACGAGCCATATGCCTGTCCAGCCAGGCTGAGCATCCCTGCTGCCCAGGGCAGGAAGACATCCTCAGCAGTGCTGGAACTACCCAGGGGCTATGCTCCCCACAGGAAACCTACTGGATATCCAGAGCAAGGAAGCTTCCAGGCCAGCCCAAGATGGGGACATCAGTAGGACACTGTGTCTGAGGCTGCCCCAGGAGCAAAACTGCAGGCACTCAGAACACCAGAGTGACAGGGGCCGTGGGCTAGGGACTGCATTGTGTCCCCCCAGAGCAATGTGTTGAAGTCTTAACCCCTAGCACTTCAGAATATGACCATATTTATTCAGACATAGGGTCTTGAGAGAGGAGATTAAGGTAAAATAAAGTCATCAGGGCAGCTCTAATCCAACTTGACGGATGTCCTCGTAAGAAAAGGACATGAGGACACAGCCATGCACAGAGGGATGACCTGCCAGGACACAGGGAGGAGGTGCCATCTCTATCCAAGGGGACAGGCCCTGAGGAGCCCCCCTCCACGCCAGCAGGATGGTGAGAGAGCCTGGCCTGTGGCTGCTCTGCTGCCGTGCTGACCTGCACAGTTGGGTACAGGGAACCTCCCTCTGTGCCCAGAGGACTAGGCCCAGTGCCTGGGGAGTCCCAACAACCTCAGTTACCTGCTCAGCCCTGAAACATGCAGCCCGCAAGGGGCTATAGGCCACTTCCAACCGCCATGGAAGGCCCTTCCCGGCCTTCTGGCCACTGGGTAGAAAGGGGAGTTGGTTGTAGGCCTGGGGCAGCCACTAGTTATCTGCATGAGCTCTGGCTGGCCCTGTCATCTCCAGAGTCCCAGCTCCTGAGCTGGAGACAAGGGAGATCCAGATCTTGGCGGCCCTTGGATGGCCCCTGTGTAAACATGCTGGGCCAGAGCGTGCCCTTGCAGGTGGCTCCCTCTAGCAGACAGGACTGGATGGCCATCTCAGCCCTGAATACAAGAAGGTGACGTGGCCTCCAGGGAGGAGAGAAAACCCAACCTCTACCCACACCCACAGTCTCTTCACTCAGATGAGCCCTGGCCTGTGTTCGCTGGGAGGCAACCCCAATACCCAGCCTCCAGCACCCTGGGGTCCAGCCCTGACCCTGGGCAGCTGGCACCCAGGGCCGGCTCCACACTGACGGAGCACAAGCAGAGATTCTGGAGGAATCCCACATGGCACATGGCACTCAGCCTTCTTGGCCTCCCTCTCTGTCACCCAGGCCTGTCCCCTATGCAGTACACCACCCACCACCAGCAGACCAGGAGCAGGGAGACCAGCTGACCAGGGAGCTCATGTCTGATCCTCTTAGCTGAGGGGACTGGAGGAGGACTAGGTGTGACCAGCCCAAGCCTGGCAGGGGGGCCGAGGGGTTGATTCCTTCCCCCGTGGGACCTTCCTGGCTGCCAGCCATGGTGGCCACTAACTTCTTGAGAGGACTCATCACGAGAACAGAAATGTGTCCATGAGTCTCTGGTTGCGTCTGTCTTCCAGCCTGGCACCCCTCCAACCCCTAAAAAATTGCCTTTGTCTCCTCAATTCTTTTTTCTCAATGTGAGGCAGAGGGTGGGGCATGGCCTGGAGAGGCCTCCACCCCTATGGGACAGTGCAGGGCTGGGGGGCAGCAGGCGGGGCAAGGCAGGAGGGGTGCTTGGCCCAAGCTTCACATCCCAAGACGTCTCAGATCTAGATAGTATCTACAAATGAGCATCTTTGTCTGCCAGTGTGCGGGGGCCACTAAAGCTGGGAGCTTATGAATCCCTGAAAGGCCCCAGTGGGTAAGGGTCTACCCACTCTGGGTCTCAGGTCTTGACCTCAGTAGGTGGCCGGGACATGGGTTAATCAAATATTCATCTTCAAAACTATCACAAGAGCCAGGTGTGATAGTTCAGCCTGCAGTCCCAGCACTTTGGGAAGCTGAGGCAGGAGGATCTCTTGAGCCCAGGAGCTTGGGGCTACAGTGAGCTGTGAAGGTGCCACTGTACTCCAGCCTGGATGACAGAGTGAGACCCTGTCTCAAAACAGAAAAGAAAAGAAAGCTAGTCTTTTCTCTTGAACTTTTAAAGGAAAGAGAAAAAATAATTTGTCTGTATGCTGGCTTTTAAGATTTTCTCTTCATTCTTCTAGTGTTTAGATGTGTCTAAAACCGTGAGCCAAATGCTTGGCAGTCCAATTCCCAATGCGAGTCTGGGCTCAGCTGATGCTGTCTGTGGGACTTTCCTAATGACTCTGAGCTAGCACACTCCTTAATTAATTCCTTGATGCCATAATCAGCTAGAATGAATCCTCTTACATGCATCTAAGACTCTTGATAAATGTAGTGAGCATCCATCTCCCTCCCGCTCTATGCTGGGAGTGCATTTTCAATCCAAATTTCATGCACTTAAACTCTGGAAGCTGCTTCACTAACATCCCTTCAAATCTTGCTTCTCTGTCCCTCTGTCCAGCCTATTCTTTGGAGACTCTTCTTATGTCTTGGAGCTTCTCACTCAACCCTTGGAATGCATGGGCAGGGGGTGTGCATGGTGGGGGGTGTGAACAGTGGGGAGTGTCCACTGTGGGGGGAAGCCCCAATGTGCACACACCCCCACCATGCACACACCATGCACAGACAAATATCCCCACCATGCACACACACCTCCACCACATCTCTTAGCTGCTGGAGGGTATGTGCATGTGTCTGCACAGAACTGCACAGGCACACACACACACACACACACACACACACCTGTGCACACTTGCCTACACTTTATCTGTGACTGTTTTGCATTCTGGGAAAATTCTTCAGCTCTATCTTCTACTTCACTAATTCTCTTTTCAACTATGTTCTTGATCATAACCCATCTTTTTTCTCAGGAACTATATTTTTCATTTAAAGATTTGCCATTTTCACCTTTATCTGCTCTTGTTTAATATCTGCCAGTTTGATTTCATAATTTATTTATTTTAATGGATATGATTCTTTCACTTAACTCTTTGGCCATCATACATTATTTAAGAGTTTTATTGGAGTTTTTCACAAATTTAACTCCCTCTGGAATAAGTTATTATTTATGTTCTGGGTATGGCTTTTGTTGGTTGTTTTCTTAAAGGTGAAATTATAAAATTAACCATATTAAAATGTACAATTTAGTGGTGTTTCATACACTCACAGTGTTGTGCAACTATGACTATTTCTTAACATGTAAAATCTTCTTATGCTTTTGGATTTGGGCTCACAGACTCATTTTTAGTTTAATTGTTGAATCAAGTTATGAGAAATCAATTCTCTCAAAGAATTCACAAAATCTTGACCTCTTTTAATCCCTATTGCAACCATGAAGGGAAACCAAGGCATAGAGAGGCCAAGCTTTTGCTGAGCTAGCAGAGGTAGGAAGCTGGGAGCCCACTACATCCTCAGCTCTCTCCACTGGTCTACAATTGACCTCAAAATCAGTGCTCCAACCAATCCATTTACTCCAAAGTCCACACAAACACTTTATACCTGGTCTGGGCAGTTGGCTGCAGCCACTTGCCAGCAAGAGCAGGAACAGAAGCTGAAAATTCCAGCCAGGTACCTGAAGCCAGGATCAACGGCACATTCAGAAGAAAGTCATATGGTCAAGCTGGACCAGAGCATATTGGCAAAAGTGGCTGGCATGAAGCAGCAGGAAAGGGAAGCCTTTTTGGACATTGTCAGTTATTCACCTACTAGAACTGCCCGTGAATCAGCTTGGGTCTGCCCAGCTGTGGGCAACTGGATTTTTAGAAAATTGATCTAATCCTGCAGACCAGTGGAGAGAGTTGAGGGTGCAGTAGGCTTCCAGCTTCCCACCTCTGCTAGCTCAGCAAGCACTTGGCCTCTCTATGCCTTGGTTTCCCTTCATGGTGGCTACAGGGATTAAAATAGGTCATATAAGTGCTGGCAGAGGTGAGAACACTCCTAACAGGAGAGCCTTGGCCTTGCACCTCAATGGAATTTTGTCTGCCAGGGTTCAACTGGGGACTAAAGCTTTGTCCACAATAAGAACCAGAAGAGAATGAGCCTTAGTGCTCCCCACCTCCCAGCCCCTAACCTGGGGCTTCCCCTGGGGCCTCCCTGGGCTGGGGTCTGCCCACCAATGCTTGTTTCTGCAGCAGGCAATGACATTTCCTGATTTCATCACATGATGACATCACAGCTGCTGCTGTAGACACTCATGGTGACATCAAGGGCACTGGAGGCAATCAGCAAGGTAGTTGCACTACATACGTCAGAAGCTGCTAAGGCACATGTGGTGTTGCTGTGCCTGGCTCACATGGTGCACACACCCTACCCTGCACACCCCTGCTATGTACATACACACCTCACCATGCACACACCCCTACTGTGTAGACACAGCCCCAATGTGCAAACAACCCCACCACGCAGACACAGCCTAGATGTGCACACACCCCCACTGTGCACACACCCTACCATGCAGACACCCTCCCATGCACACACCCCTACCATGCACAACCCCCCATGCATACACACTCCCACCGTGCACACACCCCCACCATGCACACACCACCACCATGCACACACCTCTATTGTATACACGCCCACACTGTGTAGACACACCCCCACCGTGCACACACCCTCCCATGCACATCCTCCCACCCCGCACACACACCCAACATGCACATGCCCTCACTGTGCACACACTGCCACCATGCACACACCTTCATTGTACACACACCCTCCCCTGTACACACCCATACTGTGCAAACGCAACCCCACCATGCACATACCATCCCATGCACGCACCCCCACCCTGCACAGACACCCCATGCACACACACCCCACCATGCACACAACCTCCCATGCACATACCCTCACCGTGCACACGCCCTCCCATGCACATGTCTGGCCACCACCACCGTCCACCAAAAGGACACGGCTCGGGTACCCTTGGTGTTCTGAGTTGCTGGAGCATCTGGTACTGTGGGCAGAAGCTTTAAGTCCCATCTTCACAGGTCTCACCCCATCGTCACTGAGTGCTGCCCTTTGTGGAGTGGCATGTGGCTGTAATAATGTCAGATCTGGCTCTGAGCTCCAGTGTGAGCCTCAGGTCCCCACTGTCTCCATCTGCTCGAGCTGCCATAACCAAACCCTGCAGACTAGGGCACATACCAGCAACAGAAAGTAATTCCTCACAGGCCTGGAGGCTGGACAGCTGAGAGCAGGGTACCAGCAAGGCCAGGGCAGAGGATCGATGTCTTTTCACCGTGTCCTCACACAGGAAGGGGTGAGGGGTCTCTCTGGGGCTTCTGTCATAGGGCTCTGTCCCTATGGCCTAATCACCTCTGCAAGCCCCATCTCCTGGTATCACCTTCAGGGTGAGGATTCCAACCTATGGATTGAGGGGGATGAGCATTCATACCTTGGCACCTGTCACTGTGGTTCCCCAAGACTGCTGCACCCTCTCCTACACACAGGGGCAGGAAGGGGTTCAAATCCTGGAGAAAATCTCAGCTCAAACACCAAGCTCAGCCGTTTGAATCTCTTGGGCTTGTTGGGAGATGGCATGATTTTCCAAACCCAGTCCCACAGCCATCACGCCAGGGTTGCCTCCGAGGGACAGGAAGCCCACAGAATCAGCACCTGTGTGACACTGTTCCCACCTGTCCCGATATGCAGGTGTCCTATCCTGCCGTCCTGTCCCATCCTTGGGGCAGCTGACGCCACCTTCCCTTCTGGGTGGAGCCAGTGTCACATGCAGCGAGCCATTTCCTGGAGGTGCAGGACAGACTGGGCTGGGTGCTTCTTGGAGTTGGCTGGGTCTGGCCTGGGTCCTCAGGGCACCTGGCCTGCTCCAGACCCGACCCAGCTCTTGCAGCTTCCTTATGATGGCCCTCTTGCCTGGGCCTCTGCTGCTGACACTGACACCACAGCAACACAACTCCCATCCCAGGAGGTGACACACACTCCACCAGTGCATACAGCCACAGCATTTTATATCTCACCTTTACCTTCTGCATCCTGTACTCTTGGCCTGTCCAGCCTGAAAACCCACCCTCACTAGCACCGTCAGCCTGACCCAGACCCCTCAGGCTTCATGGGGTCACATCCAAGTAATCCACCTCATTCGGTCCTGCCTCAGCTCTGCTCAGGGGAACCTGAACTAAGACACATCCTTTATGTAAAACGCAGAGGTGGCAACCCCTCAGGAGGGAACACACAGATCTGGTAACAGGGGCAGCCTTCGGGCAGGCACTGGGTGGGACACTCATTTCTCACACCCCCTTTGGTTGCTCCTATCCCTCTTGAATCTTGTGCCCTGGGTGACCTAATCTACTCAAAAAGCAAGACTTTAATAAGAGTCACCACCAGCTGTCTTCCCAAGGGGAGTGAAAGCACAAGCCTGCTGGAGCTTCACGTGTCCAGCTACTTGACTCACAATGACCAGAACACAGGGATGCCCAGTGTCCATCAGCTGCTGGATGGATGAGCCCGGACTATTACTCAGCCACAAGAAGGAAGGAGGCGCGGAGCACCAGCAGTGCGGTGCTCAGTGAAGGCAGCAGGCCCCGCAGTAGACTCTGTGCAAGTACGCAGCCATGAGAGAGGCTCAGAACACCAGTCCGCAGGGGAAACCCACCAGGGGCTGAGGGACTGGGCAGGAGCACGGGTTAACTGAACAGGCAAGGGGTGGCGGCTTGGAAGGGTGGAATGTGGTGAGGGTTGCACAACTCAGAATATTTACTAAAAATCATTGCATTCAACACCTAAACATATGAATTTTATGGTATATAAATTCTGCCTCAATCAAGTTGTTTTAAAAATATAAAACAAAGGCGAATGATACCCCCAAAGGCCCTCAGGTGGGGTAACAGGTGGGCACTTTCTGTGGCCAGCTGGCAGGTTCTAGGCAGCCTGACCAGCATGGGCAGCCCCCTGGGGCACTTCCGATCCTCAGTGCCAGAGGCAGCATTTACCCAGGATACGGCTGGGCAGCCACAGAGCACTCTTTCCTCAGCTTCATTTCTGGAACTTAAACAAAAACTTAAAACAAATAAACAAAAGAGGCAGCAGATTGGGGGGGAACACACACAGGCTCCTGGCTGTCCCAGAGTCGTGGTCCCCATGCAGGCAGGCACCCTGCCTCAGGGCTCTGATGCGAGGCTACAGCCTCCGATGGCTGTTGACCCCAGGGAAA
The DNA here is from genome assembly GCA_963574655.1 of Perodicticus potto. NCBI lineage: Eukaryota > Metazoa > Chordata > Mammalia > Primates > Lorisidae > Perodicticus > Perodicticus potto. The sequence goes on from CAUYRH010027147.1 coordinate 22,987, forward strand.
CATCCACGCGCCATCCTGCATGGAGGAGGGGGCAGGGCCCAGGCCAGGCCAGCAGCACCCTGCACATGCAGGAAGATGCCCATCACCTCCTGGGGGTGGCAAGGACCCAGAAAATGTCCACCCTCGTTTGACCCATGAGGACACTGAGACCCGGAGTCCTGGCTCTCTGGCCTCCTTCAACAGGCAGCAAGCGAAGCCCCCCACGCCGCATGCAGCCCAGCCAGAGACCCTGCACAGAGGATTAGCGGAGCGCAGACAGGCCAGGACAAGTGCAGGGACTGCCACCCCGCACCTGTGTCCTTTCCATGCTTTATTTATTAAACTTAGGGGGAGAATAAAGGGAACTTCAGAAAGCTGTTTTCTTAGCTATTTAAGCCTTGGCTATCAGTGTAAGTAAATCCCCTCAAACCATTAAAACCATGATCACAGATTTAGGTTGAGCAATTCTTCTGAGCATTTCAAACTTCTTGAACAGGACATAACTAAGTGTAACCACCACGGAGGTCACGGCGACAGCTACACTAAAACAGGTTCCAAAGGGTTAGTGCTCCCTTCACTTGTCACTTACTTCTACATGGTTCTTAAACTGTCCCAGCCCCAACACCTCCCAACAATGCTTGCCCAAGTGTTCCAGAGCGTGAGGACCAGCAGAGCCCTCCAGGCCTTCTCAGACCAATGGTGATTATGGGATGAGTCATCCACCTGCTGAGTAACTGATTTGTGTCATTCATGGAACCATCAAACACATGCTAACGTAAAGAAAAGTACACACCCTGTGCCTGTCACCCTGCAGCCACATGACCGATGGCCAGCTCCCACCCCGCACTGCCCCAGCTCCAAAGGGAACTCTTGAAGGAAATGCCTCCTTTCAACCACCAACACAGTAGGACCATCTCTAAGTGACTCTTTATTTGTGTGTGTGTGTGTGTTTTTAATTTTTTTTTTTATTAAATCATAGCTGTGTACATTAGTGCAATCATGAGGTACAATGTGCTGGCTTCATATACAATCAGAAATATTTTCATCCAACTGTTTGACATAACCTTCATGGGATTTTCTTGGTTATTGTATGAAAACATTTGTATTTTGCATTTAGTAAGTTTCACCTGTACCCTTCTAAGATGCACCATAAATGTGATCCCATCATTTACCCTCATCACAAGCTCATTATCATGCCCCGAATGAAAGTGACTCAATACCCTCAACAGCTCCCAATTGCCTCACAAAGGATTTTCAGCTTTTGTTTGTTTACATATTGGGCTTATTAAAACCAGGGTCCAGACAAGGTCTGTGCTGACTTGGCAGCTCTGTCCCTTTTCAAAAAACATAGACTCTGACTCCTTCTCTTTTTCTCTCAGCTGATTTGCCCTGGTCCCCCGATCTGTGCATGGCTGGGAGCATCCTCCTGAGTGCTCAGCAGCTCCTCTGTCCTCTGTGCCCGGGGGACTAGGGATCAGGCCCAGAGACTTGATCTAACTGAGGTGGTCCAAGGAGGGCTGCCTGTTATCCAGCAGGCCCCATCTCCAGGCACACAGTGACTGTGGCCAGAGCCCAGGTGTCCAAGCCCTACTGCCTTCCCCTAGAGGGGGTCACGCCCCAGCTCCCATCCCTACCCTCACCTCCAGTGGCCTGGCCCTGGATGGGAAAGGTGTCTCCAGCTTAAAGAGAAGGACAGGCCACCAGAACACAGCTCTCCAACCCTCTGGAGAGACCCTGGGCCCCAGGAGATCACCACAGCGAATGCTGCTGGCTGTGCCCTGGCCAGGGCTGCAGGGCACAGGTGTCTCCTTCCTGGGTGGTGGCTCAGTTCCCCAGGAGGCACAGACAGATGGTCAGAGGCACCCCGGTGCTCCACTTGTCTCCACCTCGGCTGCCTCCCTTAGCATGATTCTAACAGAGAACGTGTGTGTTTGTTTCAGGGGCTCCCCCATGTTGGGGCATGGCAAGGATTGCCATCACCAGGGCACTGGTCTCTGCTGCTTCTCTAGATCCCTCCATGCTGGCAGGTGAGCTCTGGGGTCTCCGGGGTAGCCATGGCTGTACCACCACTTCCAGGTGAAAGGACCCACCTTGGGCAGTCTTCTCAGGACAGGCTGTTTGGGAGGCAGAGAGCCCTGAACACAAGTTTGCAGTGCAGGGGCCTAGGGTGACACCCTGTCAGCTGTGACTTGCTGTGCAGCAGTCAGTCAGCGCGGGTTAGAGCCACATGCTGGAAACCACCTTTCGGGGAGGAGGTCTCCCTGCAGTCAGCCTGCAGCCTAAAGGCCCTGTTCACTTCTGTGGCATACTGGAGCCAGGGTGGCAGCATAGGTGGAGCCAGGGTGGAGCCAGGTGGCAACCTCTTTTAAACCCTGCACAGCCCATTTGCAGGCTAGAAGCTGGAAAACAGTGGCAGTGGGAGTATTTATACTATGGGAATAGGCCAGCACTGCGGTCAGGGCTTGCAGAGCTGTCCCTGCATGTGTTGAGCACTCACCAGCACACCACTGAGCCTCTCTGCCTTTGTGGGTCCTATCAGACCTGACTCTAATTGCCCAGAGTGTGGCCCTAAGTCAGTGGTTCTGAACCTGTGGGTTGCGACCCCTTTTTAACAATGAAAATACATGGTGGCATTAGGCAAGTTGAGAACCACTGCCCTAAATAAAAACTCCAGAGCAATCACTTAGACTTTGTAAAGTGCATGGAGGCCTCAGTTACACCTCCTTATTGGGTGAAGACCTGGAAGGTGTTTCTCCCAGGTGCTGCTTCAAGAACAGGCTCAGGACCACAGGACTCCAAGTGCTGTCCTGGGTCAGAGCATGGGGAAAGACCCCAAGAAGGCGGCCTCCCATGAGCTCCAGAGCCACAAGGCCACGCTGCTGGACACTGCATCTCCCTACACAGGAGGACACTCCAACTCATTCTCAGTTCATCCTCCTCTCCAGACTCTGCTTTCCCCTGTCTCCACCTCTCTCTCACACATACACGTAGAGAACTGTGGGAAGATGACTCTGTATTTCTTCGTCCTTTAAGAGTTTGTCACAGTGACTCACTCGCCCCAGCGGCCACCAAGTGACTGGCAGAGTTTGTTCTGAGCTCCAGGGTGAGGCTGACGCAGAAGAGGAAGGCATTGCTGCCAGCTATTCACAGACGTCCAGTGTGGGCGGCACCACCAGTCGCCAGCACTGAGCCCTGAACCACCCTGACAGGTGCATGACAGTAGGGTAGGGGACAAAGGGTGCAGGCCTTGGCTGTGGCCCATGGAGAGAGGCAGAGGGTAAGAGATGTGTCCAGAGTCCCATAGGGTCTGGGGACAAAGAGTGGGCATGTGTCGTGAACCCTGGGGGCTCAAACTGCCCCCGTGCCAAGTGCTGCTGGAAACCCTGGCACCCTTACAAGCCTTTATCAGACTCAGAGGTATGCAGGGGCCTGCTCCCCATGAAGAAATTCATGGGGACTGACATTTGAGTCTTGAGACAACTCTGGGCAGTATGTTCACAGCCCCCACTTCATGCCCAGGAGGTTCAGCAAGCTGCCCAGGTAGGTAGTGGCCCTGGTGGGGTGGGGGACAGAGCCCAGCATCCGGCCTGCCAGGCCTTCCAGGCCCTAGGCATCCCAGGCTCCTGCTCCCCTGGGGATAAATGATGGGGGAGGTGAAGAGTGTGTGGTTTGTGCCTGGCTGGCAGCTTCTGTGGGAAGGAGACCAAATTCCCCAGCTCAAATCAGGACTTCCACGCTGGACTCTCTCTGGCACCACCATGCCTGTGTGGCTGAATGGGGAGGAGGGCAGATGCTCTCGCAGAAAGCGGGGCCTGTCCCAGCAGACTGGCCCAAGTTCCAGCAGCCGGGCAGCACCTCCCCAGACTCCTTCCTAGACCATGGAGGTATAGAAACCACAGACTAGAGTTGAATATGATGATTAAAAAGAAGAAACCACAAACTGAGAGATCTTTAAGTACCAATAAAACTTTACAGCAGTTCAAAACTGCCACAAATTTCTTTGGTTGGGATCTGGCTACTGAAGTCCAGAAACACCCAAGAAAACAGGATTTCTGTGAATCGACTGCTCAAACTCCAGCCAACCTCTCCTGCCATGGAGTGGGGTCTCCAGGAGCAGGGCGGCTATGGCAAGTGGCCAAGCCCCCACCTAGCCCCAGGGAGGCCCCACTCCAGCCAGCCATCATCACCTATCTTTCTCTCACACACACGTGTGCATGTTCACCCATGTGCACATCACTCACACACCATATCATTCACACATACTCACATGTAAGCCACTGAAATTGGAAATAAGTAAAATCATCTCTGTTTGCATATGGAAAACTCTGAAGATCCCACTCAAAAATCCCTGTTAGCACTAGTAAATAATTCAGCAAAGCTGCAGGATATAAAATCAACCTGCAAAAACCAGCTTTATTTCTATACGTTATCAATGCACAACCTGATAAGGAAATTAAGAAAATAATTCCATTTGCAATAGCATTACAATGAATAAAAGACTTAGAGATTAAACAAGGAGGCAAAAGATTTCTATAATGAAAACTATAAAAAGTTGTTGAAAGAGATTAAAGATATGGAGAGAAATCTCATGCTCACACATTAAAAGATGTAACATTAAGATGTTAAGGGCACCCGTAACTCAGTGGTTAGGACGCTGGCCACATACACTGAGGCTGGCGGGTTCGAACCCAGCCTGGGCCAGCTAAAACAACAATGACAGAAAAATAGCCAGGCATTCAGTGGGTGCCTGTAGTCCCAGCTACTTGGGAGTCTGAGGCAAGAGAATCGCTCAAGCCCATGAGTTGAAGTTGCTGTGAACTGCGAAGCCATAGCACTCTACCTAAGGTGACAGCTTGAGACTCTCAAAAAAAAAAAAACAAGACCAGCTTGAGCAAGAGCGAGACCCTGTCTCTACTAAAAATAGAAAAACTGAGGCAAGAGGATACTTGAGCCCAAGATCTGGAGGTTGCTGTGAGCTATGATGTCATAGCACTCTACCCAGGGAGAAAGCTTGAGACTCTGTCTCAAAAAAAAAGGCAGCACTTGTACCTCAGTGGGTAGAGTGTAGGCCCCATATACCGAGGGTGGCAGTTCAAACCCAGTCCCGGCCAAACTACAAAAAAAAATAGCCAGGAATTGTGGCAGGCACCTGTAGTCCGAGCTACCTGGGAGGTTGAGGCAAGAGAATTGCCCGAGCCCAGGAGTTGGAGGTTGCTATGAGTTGTGACGCTACAGCACTTCACTGACAGCAATAAAAGTGAGACTCTGTCTCTTAAAAAAAGAAAAAAGCAGACAAATGGCTAACAAACACGTGAAAAAATGCTCATCATCCATAATCATCAGAGAAATGCAAATCAAAGCTACCCCGAGGCTCGGCGTCCATAGTACAGTGGTTATGGTGCTGCCAGCCACATACCGAGGCTGGTGGGTTCAAAACCAGTCCAGGCCAGCTAAACGAAAATGATAACTGCAACAAAAAATAGCTGGGCGTTGTGGTGGGTGCCTGTAGTCCCAGCTACTTGGGAGGCTGAGGCAAGAGAATCACTTAAGCCCAAGAGTTTGAGGTTGCTGTGAGCGGTGACACACTGCCCTCTACCGAGGACAACGTAGTGAGACTCTGTCCCCCCCTCCCCCGCCCAAGGAAAAAATAACCACCCTGAGATATTACATCCCCCAGTGAGACTGCCCTACATCACAAAATCTCAAAGCTGCAGATGCTGGTGTGGATATGGAGAGAAGTGAACACTTTTTCACTGCTGATGGGACTGCAAACTAATACAACTTTTTGGAAGGAAGTATGGAGAATCCTTAAACAACTCAAATTAAACCTCCCATTTGATCCTGCAATCACATTACTAGGCATCTGCCCAGAAGTAAAAAAATTCTTTTATCATAAGGACATTTGCACTAGACTGTTTATTGTAGCTCAATTTACAATCGCCAAAATGTGGAAACAGCCTAAATGCCCCCCAACCCAGGAATGGATTAACAAGCTATGGTATATATATACCATCGAATACTATTCAGCCATTAAAAAGATGGAGACTCGGGCAGCACTTATGGCCTAGTGGGTAGGACACTGGCCCCATATACCAAGGGATCTGGGTTCAAACCCGGCCCTGGCCAAACTGCAACAAAAAACAGCCGGGCGTCATGGCAGGCGCCTGTAGTCCCAGCTACTTGGGAGGCTGAGGCTAGGGAATCACCTAAGCCCAAGAGCTGGAGGTTGCTGTAAGCTGTAATGCCATGGCACTCTACTGAGGGTGACAAAGTGAGACTCTGTCTCTAAAAAATAAATAAATAAATAAATAAATAAGATAGAGACTTTACATCTTTTGTATTAACCTGGCTGGAGATGGAACACATTCTTCTTAGTAAAGCATCACAAGAATGGAGAAGCAAGAATCCAATGTACTCAATTCTAATATGAAGGCAGTAGATGAGCTAATACAGGGGGTGGTAGGGGAATGAGCAAGTGGGGAGAGGGGAGGAGGTGAGGGTTGAGGGGTCACAGTGTATGACACACCTCTTGAGACAAGACACAATTATAAGAAGGACTTTCTCTAACAAATGTAAAAAAAAAAAAAAAAAAGATTTTAATACTACCCAAAGCAATCTGCAATGCAATACCCACCAAAAGCCCAACAATATTTTTTTTAAGAAATAGAAAAATCCATCCTAAAATTCATGTGGAATTTCAAAGGGACTCTGAATAACCAAAGGATCCTGAAAGAAGAACACAGCTGGAGGCTCACTTCCTTATCTCAAAACTCGCTGGGATTGGGAGCACAGTTTTGGCCTAAGGACCGATGGGGAGGGTTGATGGGGGGTGGCGACAGAGACCCAGACACAAACCTCACACCTGTGGTCAGATGACTTTCTGAGAAGGGTGGGAGGACCAGCCAAGAGATAGTGTTGGAAAAACTAGATGTCCACATGCAAAAGAAAGAAGTTGAGCCCTTACCTACACCATCTGCGAAAATTGACTCAAAATGGATCAAAAATCTAAGCATCAGACCAAAAATTATAAAACTCTCTTAGAACAAAGCACAGGAGACAAGTTTCACAACCTTGGATTTGGCAGTGACGTCTTGATATGATACCGAAATCACAGGCAACAGAAGAAAAAACAGATACATAGGAACACATCAAACCTAAAAATTTTTGTGTATCAAAAGGCACAGCCAGCAAAGTGCAGAGCCGACCCACAGGGTGGGGGAGGTGTTCACAGTCCCGGGCCTGAGAGGGGCCTAGTGTGCAGAGCACACAAAGGACTGCAAGACTCAGCTATAACTAAAACGTTTAACGGGATTCAAAGCCGGGGAAGGACTTGAACAGACGTTCTGCCAAACAAGACACACGAGTGGCAGATACATGCATGAAAAGGCGCACAGCATCACCGCTCACCACAACCACGGGGACAGCACCTCACCCATCAGGGCGGCTACTACTGACGAAGCAGAGAACAGCAAGTGTTGATGAGGCTATGGGGAAATTACACTGCTGGCGGGAATATAAAATGATATACCAGCTGTTTCTCAGAAAATTAAACACAAGAAGAGAGTTGGGTAAGCTCCCACCTAAAGGGCACAACGTAAGGGTATATGGCACACTTCTAGGTGTGCAACACAAGTACAACAGGGACCCTTACTAACAAATGCAAATATTGTGACCTCGTTGTACTCTCACATTAATCTGAAATTTAAAAGATTAAACATTACACTACCACAGGACACAAAATCTCCACTTCTGAGTCAATACCCAAAACAACAGAAAGAGATATTCACACACCTGTGTTCACAGCAGCTGAAAGGTGAGAGCAACCCAAGTGTCACCAGTGGACAAGCAGATAACAGAACATAGTGTCCACATCAAAGGAACATCACTCAGCCTCAGAGGAAGTTCTGACACCTGCTGTAACACTGATGAGGCTGAGGACAGTATAAGCCCGTCATGACAGGACAAACCCCATTAATGTATAATTTCCCTACACGAGGTCCTTACAGCAGTCAGATACATGGAGACAGACAGAGCAGTGGGCCCAGGGGCTGGTGGGAACCAGTGTGCAATAGGCTCAGAATTTCAGTTTGGGGAGATGAGAACGTTTTGGAGACGGATGGCGATGAAAGCTGTGAATGTGCTTAATGCCACTGAGCTGTGCACATAAAGATGGCAAAGATGTTAAATTTTGTGATTCATGTATTTTGCCACAATAAAAACAAAGACACTAAAGGCTAAATAAATAAATAAATAAATGGCCAAGTGGCTGGCGCAGGCAGGGTCCGCCTGGGCTTAGGAGCAGGGCTGTGGTGGCTGTGTGTCTGCTTCAGGTGCAGCAGTGGTGCAGAATACAGGGACAGTCCAGCTCTGGTGTCCATGCACTGTGCACACTACTCACCCTGCAGGTATGCGTAACTGCCATGCACCCCATCCTGGGGCCACCGGTGAGTGGCTCACTGGTTTTGAGCTGTGGCCTCTGTCACTTCAGTGAGACACTGTCTGGCCATGGAGACGTTTCCCAAGTTCCAAAACCAAAACCAAAACCATCCATTGGCTGCTGGGAATACCCAGTGGTCCCAAATCACCCATAGAGTCATATGAGTGTGAAAAGGCACTGGGACAAGGGCAGGCTGGGACAGGAGTGCTTCCCAGAACATGGGGCAGAAAGGCAGCCCAGGCCTCCCAGGCCCAGTCCCAGAAGCCCCCCAGCCAGAGGCTTCTGTCCTCAATACCCAGGCTCACAGATAGAGCTGAGAAGCCACTGTTGGGAAGTCAGGTTACAGGTTATTGGGTTCAGCACTTTCACGTGGTGGCTCAACCTTTGCTGCCACAGCAAACTGCACTTAGGGGGTGCACTGAGTGTTGCTCTGTGCCACTGGCTGAAAAGGATGATGTAATTTAATACAGCAGAACCTCTGAAGTTGACCACCCCAGGGACTGTGCTGAGATGGCGAACACACAGAGGTGGTCCACATAAGGAGTTAGGGCTTAGTACACATGGTCCACGTCCCATCTATGAGAATCAGGTCAGCTTAAGGAGGTGGTCAGCCACAGAGGTTCTACTGCACACATATACTCACACATAGAGTCCTGACCCTTGAACAACACAAGTTGATACACCCAGGTCCACTTACACACAGAACTTTTTTCAACAAATATAAAATTCACTGGCTTCAGAACCTGCATACACAGAGGGCTGACTTTTGTCATAGACGTGTATACAGTCTCAGCAGGGCAGCCTCCGGAACTCAAGTTTGTGTAGGTTTGGTGAAGAATCCCAAGTATACCGAGGCATGACCATGTGCACACACATGTGCACATGCACAAACAAACATTGCTGGGTGTGAAAATGATTTTTATCGGTAGGATACATGATCGAAAGAATCCATGGACTTATAGACCTCTGAGTCCCATACTGTCCTAGTATTTAAGCTTCCAGCTAAAAGGCAGACAGGACAAAAGGTCCTTTCCCAAAAAGAACCCAGAAAGGGACTTGGGGACAAATGCTCAGCCCGCCCACCGAGGGCCTGGAAGGAAGGGCCATGGGTCCAGTGGAGGCTGCTGTCTAAATACGAGGTGCTATTCTTGGCAGCCACATGTTCACACTGCCCACAGAGCCTGGAGGGCAGCTCCGGACACTGCAGGCCTGGGGGAGAGGGAGGCAAGCCAGTATTATGGGAGAGAGTGGACAGAATGCCACCAGCCAAGACTGACACAGGGTGAGCCCACAGGGACAGGTGGCCCTGCCTCCTGCCAGGCAATGATCTTCCCAGCCCTGCCTCCCACCCCCTGAACCACAGGAATGTTTCAGGGATTGCAAGGGGGATGTTGCACCCACCTGCAACCTTCTGCCCTGGGGCACCACCCCGCTATCCTCCTCCCCTTCCCTGCAGCGGGAACCCTGAGGGGGACATGCCCTGTTCAGGATCCCAGAAATCCGGACCCTTTCTAAGGTTTGCACCAACACCAAGGATTTGTCATGACCAGAAGAGGGAAGCTTGCAAAGAGTTTCCTTGTGTTTCTAAGCTATCAAGGACTTCTGAATCCATTAAAGCAGTGAGATTTCACCCCAAATCAATTATTAGCCTAAATCGACTATCCATGGCAGCTCTTGGGCTAGTACCACCAAGGAGGTATCTGAGGTGTGTCTGGGATGGGTCAGATTCATTTATGGGGAATATTGGAGCAACAGCTTCTGTCTCCTGGTCTGTTCATACACACATACCCACATACCATACAGGTCACACCAAACGTCACACACACACCACACATACTCACATCACACACACACCACAGCAGGATGGAAGCAAGAGCAGGAGGGGGGACTTCCAGGAGGCACAGAGGTGGCTCCAGGGACAGCAGGGAAGGGAGCTGTGAGCTGCACCTAATCAGCCACGGGAGGACCCGCAGAGCCAAGTGCAGGAGTAAGAAGGCAAAGGGCCAGAGCAAGGAAGGCACGCGCAGCCCCACCTCCCTGCCAGGGCCCTGCTGCAGCGATGCAGGGTAGACTTTGTGACAAGTCTAAGAGAAAGCAGCGCTGCCACCAGGGCCAAGCCCTGCACGCGAGGACTCACAGCCCACTCCGTGAGCCCACGGGGTATCCTCAGTGTGTAAATGCGTGTCTGTGCACGCATGTGTCCATGCAGGGGTGTTCACATGCATGTATATGGGCACACGGTGTATGAACACACAGTGCATGTGTGTTTGTGCGCATGTGTACAAAGCACAGGTGTGTGGTGTGTGGTGTACACGCATGCGTGGGCACCTGCGTGCGTGGCTATGGGTGCACTCAGCACATGCATCTGCCTACAGAGCAGAGGCAGTGTGTGTGTAGGACACGCTCTACTCCAGCAGTGTCAGCGCCGGCAGCACTGCCCAAGTGAGAGCCTGGGGCTAGAGAGTGTGGAATTTGAACCTTGTTTTCCCCTTGACATATCCTGGGCACCAGGGGCAGGGGACGCTTCTCCTACCTCCAGCCCCACCCTCTCTGTGGAGCCCACAGGGATCAGCACAGGATCTGGTCTCTGGGGTCTGGGGGGCAGCAACACGGTGGGCCCCTCCTAAACACCCAGAAGCCCCCAGCCGTCGCTTTGCTTTTTGAATTTTCAATTACCTGGGTCAGCTTTGGCCTAAAATATTATGCAAAAAATTCCAGAAATAATTTCTCAGTTTTCAATTGCTCAGCACTGAGTTGCATGAAGAAATCTCCCACCTTCCCCTCTGTCCTGCCTGGGACATGAACCTTCCTTTGTCGGCCATCCCCGAGGCCTGTGCGACCTGCCTGCCTGTCAGCTACTGCAGTGCCTGTGTTGGAACCACCTTATTTACTTGATGGCCCTAAAACACAGGAGTAGTGGTGCTATACGTTGCTATGATTGTTGCATTTTATCATTAGCTACTATTAATCTGTTACTGTGCCAATTTACAAATTAAACTTTATCATAGGGGAGTGGGTACTGGACAAAGCACAGGCTGTATGGGGTCTTGGGATGCACCCTGTGGATGGGGGACTGCTGTACCTGGGCAGCGACTCCAGCTGCTGTTAATCTGGTATTTAATGCTTGACAGGGCCCAGGGGGAGGGGTAGCTGTACAGCCCATACAGGGACGGACCTGGCCAGGGCTCCCACTACCTGACCTGGGGCTATGTCCTCAGAATCAGGGAAGGCAGGGTGGGCAGTGCCAAGTGCTCCTTCTGGGGTGGGAGAAGAAAGGGACAGTCGTGGCCTTACAAGACAGGTCAAACTGCTCCTTCCTGGAGCCTGGGCCAGAATGGGGTTAGCAGACACTGCCCAGAGAAAGGATTTGGGTGAGATGCAAAAAGCCCCATCAGACACTGGAAGACATTGTCTAGGCCGTGCCCAAGGACCAGGTGGGGTGGAGGCAGAGCTGCCTGGGTCCAGAGCAAGGGCCACACCTGTCCATAGCCAGTGCCCCACGTGCTCAGCAACCAGAGAGCAGCCTGGCTCAGAAGGCTCCACCGTGCACGCGTGCTGCTGGAACGCGGCCTCTGTGTGAGGGCTCAACAAGAGATGTCCATGCATTTGGGATGAGTAAGATCACCAGACCAGGGCCTTGTAAGTCCAACATGCAGAAGGCAGAGGTGGGGAGGCCGACCTGGAGACATGGACACGAGAGCAGTTTGATGCCATGAGAGTTGTGTGTCAGGTTCAGGTTCAACCACTGCCCACTCCGGGACCCTGAGCAAGTGACTCAGTCCCTCTGGGCATGGTTACCTGTGCCACAGGACCTGCCAGGCACTGTTGAGGCAGGGTCCCAGGTGTGAGCTCAATGCAGCCTCCCTACGAATCTGCTAGGAGGGCATGTCTAGCCTCCCCCCTGTGCAAATGAGGAAAGTGAGACATGTGGGCCCAGCCAGCACAGACACAGGGACTCTGTACACATATGCACAGTTACATGCAATGCTGTGCCCCAGAAGGGCTCCGTCAGGTGGCCAGGGCGAGGACACTCGTGTCCACACATCGTGGGTGGGGGTATAAGTCGCCCCCTATCACGTCCCAGCCCCAGTCTGGGTGGGAGCTCCGGGAAGAGCTGTTCTCCAGGTGCGTGTGCAGTGAGCACTTCTCAGTTCTACAGGTAAGGGTTGGCTTCTCAGTTCTACAGGTGAGGCTAGATCAGAGCTTCCAGGGGAACAAATTGCCCACCCCTGCTTACAGACATTCCTCACCCTTCCCTAGAGTACCTCCAGGTAGGCTGATCTGGAATCTTCCAAGGGTGGAAACCTGGAGCCAAGATCCTTTCAAACAGCAGGAAAATCTTGGCCCAAGGATGGGGCTTTCCTTCTGTTTCCCAAGCCCTGACAGCCAGGCTGGACTTGTTTGGATCTTCAAAGAGAGCTATCAGCCCCGCAGCCCCCAGACCCTTTCTCCCTGTGCCCACAGTCCACAGTGGAAGCAGGTCTTTGCTGGGGAGGGGCACAGCTAGATGGCACCCTTCATCCTGAAGCCGATTCCAAACACATCTGAGGGATGGGAGCAACTCTGGACACTAAGTGACAATGATCCTCAGGCGGCACTGGCCCTGGGCTCCTCCCCCTGCATCCTCTGGTATTCAAGTCTGGTTGAAATTCTCCTGGCAGGCAAGTGTGCCCACACGTGCCCCTCAGAGCTCTGTCTCCTGCAGGCACTTCACAGCCAGCACCCCTCCAATCTCAGAAGGCCAAGGTGAAATGCACGGGCCCAGCAAGGGTAGAAACAAGAACCCTTTGGGATAGGACTGCCCTGCCACATGACCAAAGCCACCAGCCGCCCCCACCACAGCAGCACCTTCCCTTGGGGCAGGGAAGCCCTCATTCCACCCCAGGAGTTATTGACCCAGAGTAGGGGATGTTTAACTGTGTTTTCACTGGAGCAGTTTTCAAATCGATGGTGCATTTTCTGTAGGAGAGGCAAGCCAGGCACAGTGACCCCAGGTCTCTACCCTTCCTCTGGATAGGGGCCCGAAAGGCCCTGGGTGTACCGCCTCTGTCCTTCACTCAGGGGAAGCCTTCTCCACACCCCCACTGACTTCCATGTGGGTCTCCCAGCGGGGCACAGGTGTACAATAATGAAATCACTCGCCCTCAGAGCAAAACAGGGATGTGTGACACCAGTGAGCCAGGGAGCCAGGACGCATCCCCCAGGAGAGCAGTGGGAGCCAGAGCAAAGCAGCGCAGTCCCACAGCCTGTGCAAGCAGACAGAGCTCTCCATGGATGTTCTTTGACACCACAATGACCAAAAGGGATCAGAGCTTTCTGGAAAGTGTGTGCGTATACAAACTCAGTGTATTAGGGATCTTATTGTTTGGGGCTTTTATTGTTTTATTCACATACATTTTAAAGCACTTTACTGAGGTATAAGTGACATAGAGTGTGCAGTTTGACATGTGTCGACATACACTTGGTGAAACCACCACCACCAAGAAAGCGAGAACACCCAGCACCCACAGGCTTCCTCCTGCCAGCCAGCCTGCCGCCTCCAGGCAGACCAGACGGCCACTGTGTGTTCTGCCACGATGGATGAGTTGCATTGCACTCTCCAGAATGCCCAAGTGAAATCATAGAGTATTCTCTTTTCACCTGGTTTCTTTCACTCAGCAGAACTACCGAGACCATGCTGGAGTGGGGGTGGGGGTGGGTAAACCTTTTATGGCCACATACACTGCAGAGTGCCCATGGCCTGCTTACTCAGCCGTCTCTTGATGAACACGTGGTTTGTTTCCAGTTTAGGGCTATTGCAAATAAAGCTGCTATGAACGTTCACCCGCATGTCTTTGTATAGGTCAATGCTGCCCTTTCTCTAGGACCAGAATAGCTGGGTCACATGGGAGTTGCATGTTTAACTCTTAAACTTCCAAACTGCTTTCTGAAGAGATTATATCAATTTGTAGTCCCAGCAGCAGAGTATGAAAGCAGTTGATCCAAAACCTCATTGAAGCTTAGAAGGAGGCAGCTTTTAATTCCAGCTGTTTGAATTAGTGCACACTGGCCTCTTATTGCACAATATTTTGTTTGCATTTCCCTGATGACCAATGATGTTAAGTTTATTTGCTTATGTGCCATCCATGTATCTTTAATAAAATATCTATTGAATTTTGTGCCCATTTTTTAAATTTAGTTGTTTTCCTGTTTAGGGGTTTGGGGAGTTCTGTTTATATTCTGGAATCAAATCCTGTATGACATGTACACTCAGCAAAAATCTCCCAATGAGTGGCTCTTTTCAATTTAACAGTGTCTTTGGAAGACCAGAAGTTCTTAATTTCGAAGTCCAATTTATCAGTTTTCTTTTATGGTTTGTGCTTCTGGCACTGTATGTAGCTAAGAAATCTTTTCCCAACTTAAGTTTACAGAGAGTCTCTCCTATGTTTTGTTTTAGAAACTGTTTAGTGTTAGGTTGTATGTTTCATACACAGGCTCCATCTTTGTGCCTTAATGACACCCTACTGTCCCTGCTGTCAGTCAGCAGATTGTCCTTTCTCTGTTGACCTGCCCCTGCACCCTTTTTGGGATCTGCCATCTACCTGGGAACTACTGCGAGACTGTATTCTGCCGCGCAGACACACTTGTCTACCCTGACGTCAATACCACACTTCTGGTGATGGTGCCTTTTATAAAAGTCTTGAAGTCAGGTAATATGTGACCTCCGAATCTGTGCTTCTTTATCATGTTTTATTGGTTATTCTAGGCCTTCTACATTTCCATATGAATTTGAGAATCATTTTAATGTCTACAAAACAGCCTGATAGGATTTTGACTGGTTTGCTTTGAATGGGCAGAAAATTGACATGTTAACAATACTGTATTTTCCAATCCAGGAACACAATACATCTATCACTATTTAATTCATCTTTAATTTCCCTCAGCAACGTTTTATAATTTTTAGTCAAGACTTGCACATTTTTTTGTAACATTTATCCTTAAATATTTCATATTTGTTGATGGTGCTTTTTATTTCAAGTTGGAACTGTTGCTAATAAATAGAACACTGTTTCTGTACATTAATCTGGTATTAGCTCTGCTAAATTTACTAGATACAAAAGCTTTTCTGTACATTTTCATGACGTTTTCTACCTGATCAATCATGTCATTCATTCATAAAGACAATTAGACTTCCCCTTCTGAGCCAGGTGCCTCTCGTTTCTTTTCCTTGCATATTACACTAGGTAGGATCCAGACGGATGTGAAATCAAGTGGTGAGAATGTTCTCATTCTTGTGTTGTCCCTGAACTCAGAGGATGTTAAAGGGCTGAACTGTGTCCCCTAAGGGTTCCTGTGGCAGTCCTCACCTAGGACCTGTGAATGTGACATACCTGGAAACAAGGTCAGTGCAGACATAATTACCTGAGATAGGGTTAAGTGGAGTTAGGGACCCCTAAGCCGATGTGACTGGAGCCCTCATGAAAAGGGGAAATCTGGATGCAAACACCCAGAGAACACCCTGTGAAGAAGAAAGCAGAGACAGGTGATGCTTTCACAAGCCAAGGAATGCAAAAGGTCACCAGCGCCCTCTGAGACTGCCAGTGCCCTCCAGAGATCGTGTGCTGTGGTCAGGCCTGTGTGGTCAGACACAGGGCAGGATGCGTGGGGCTGTGTAAGGAGAGATGAAGCCCTGGGAAGCTGGAGGCCTCTGACAAAACTGTCTTGTGACCTCAGTTCTGGGCTCAAGAACTGTGAGACTGTACATTTCAGGTTTCTAAGCCTCCAGGTCTGTATGCTTTGGTACAGCAGCCTCAGCAAACAGAGGGAAAAGAACCCAGTCTTAACGCCAAGAAACGTGACCTCAGCTCTGGGTTCCGCCCGCAAATACAACAACATGAGATGGTGCCACCAGCAGCCAGGCAGCCTGGCTATGAGGCATGTTTGTTCCAACAGACCCCCACCCAACATTCAGTCCTTGTTTCCCTGCCTGGGCTAGTGGCACAGACACAGGAACAAGCCAGCTTGGGGTGGGGACGCTCATTCTGTGGGGCTCCATCTGGTGAGACACTGAAGGAGCCCATGAACGCATTTACCTTCCCCCACCCCATATCGGCAGGTGCAAGGTTGGGCACAGATATGGCGTCCACCACACCAACACAGGGAGCAGGAGCGGGCTTCATCTGCCGCAGCACTCATGAGAACCACTGTGGACAGGGCAGAGGACTAAGGCCTGGGACCCGTCCCGGTGAGTGCCATGCCAGGCGTGGCCTCTCCATTGTGGCCAGGGGCCTCTAGCCCTGCTTGCCTTTCCTTTCCCAACCCAGCCCCACTCTTCTTGCTCTGCTCCTGACTGCATGAGCCTGACCGCAGGGACCAAGGCTGTGGGTGGTCCCAGCAGGACATCTCTTCCTACGGCTGCCCACCAGGTATCTCCAAAACTCCCTCCTGCCTCAAGGCCTCCTATGAGGACAAGGGGTGCTGGCTTTGAATACAGCCCAAATCCAGGCAAGAGGAGGGGAACCAGGATGTCCTGAATGTAGCAAGAAGAGGATGAAGGATCAAAGGGCATCTGTCCGACTCCACCTGACCTGCGACGCCAGAGGTGCTCCATCCCAGCCAGGGCACAGCTTCTGAGGTATCTTCATTGCCACTGTGGCCAACTCTGGTCCCTGCCCAGATGCTTCAGGGCTGCCTCTGCATCCAAATCAGAGGTGTTACAAGGTAGGACAGGCAGTGCAGGCTCTCTGCCCAGCCAGGAAGAGCATTGTTTTTGAAATGAGCCGTGGGGCTTCTGGTGGGATCACATTTCAGCCAGTGCAACCAGTAATGGAGGTACTGGCCAGAGATGCCCTTAAAAGGCTCATCTAGTCTCCTATTCCCAGGAGCATGGGTGGGGCCATGAGGGCTTCTTGATGCCAGGAAAGGCTGCTCCAGCAGTTGTTGCACTGAATGCTGGTGACAGCCATTCTTGTCCATTTATGACTCCTGGCCCAAGACATCCGAGATCCTGGACAGGAGACAGCCCTGCCCCCGCCCACCCATTCCTGGGGATGCTGCAAAGGAAGGCCTGGGTGTTACTGGACAGTTTCCTAATCAGAGGACAGTGGGGGAAGGAGACCACTTTCATCTGCCACTGACCAACTCACTCAAGTCATTAGTCAATACCTGCTACTCACACACCTAGGAGAGTTCCTGGGACAGCCCTTGCATGTTGCTGACCCCCTGCCAGTTAAGCCTCGAGGGCAGCAGGGAGCTCTGGCCCCTCAGCCCAGTAGGATCTGAGACCTGTGTGGCAGCCTGTGTGCCCTCTCTGGCGTGTTCCTCCAAGACACTGGCTCCCTCCTTCTGGGGCCTGTCCTGACCTCTGGGCCAGCACTCTCCACTCCAGCTCGCCCCTCTGTCTTTGCTCTTCATGGCTCTGCCCATTGGTAATGTCTTTTCCGTGGCTCAGTGACTTATCTCTGTCCCTGTCTGGACTCTGCCATTTTCCACACCGACCCCAGTGCCTGGCACAATGAAAGAATGAGAGAAAAGATGGGGCCAGAGAAGCCAAACAGCTGGAAAGGGTTCTCTGGAAAACAGGGACTCATGGCTGCAGACAGAGAGGCAGAGTCCTCACATGCTGCTCTCCGGGAGGACCCTGGGGTTTCTCCCAAGCTTCCTTTCTGGTGGCTTCTCTTTTCTGTCCAGGCCTTGGGTTCATGGACACTTGTAGCTGCCCTGATGCCCCCTTGCAGTGCCTACAGAACAGCATCTACTGGGGACCAATACACTCTGCTCTCCACAGCTGCCCTAGGTAGCCTCAACCACACACCGCCTGGCCCTGCCCGGCACACCTGAGGCCCAGTGGGGCTCCCACATTGCTCCCAGCCCTTCCTGAGATGACTGGTTATTGACTGGGGCTGGGCCGGCACGCCCAGA
Source organism: Perodicticus potto (assembly GCA_963574655.1). NCBI lineage: Eukaryota > Metazoa > Chordata > Mammalia > Primates > Lorisidae > Perodicticus > Perodicticus potto. Next base: position 41,303 of record CAUYRH010027147.1, read on the forward strand.
AGAGCCAGCTCTTTCTTTAGGCCAGAGCCTGAATTCTATCCTTCTGTTTGAAATCAATGGATCAGCAAACTATTGTAAGCCATAAGTTTCTGGAAGGCCACCTTTCCTGGGGGACAGAAAGCACACAGTCCACAGCCTCGGTGTGGTTTCAGGATCTGGCTGGAGCCCCTTCCTGGACACTGGGGTGTGGTGGGTCATATTCAGCCTCCGAGTTCCTGGCAGTACCCCCCGCCGCCCCCTGAGCCTCCTGTCCCTGTCCCTTTTACTGCTTACCCGCTCCCCCCACCCTGCTCCCAGCCACAGCCCAGAGACCAGGCAGGCTGCCCTAGGCCTGCTCTGAACTTCAGATCTGGGTTCCCCAGCCCAGTACAGGTTCTGAAGAAACCTCCCCTGGACACCCACAGAGCTCTGGTTTCCTGGTTCACAGGCCTGGCAGGGAATACAGACTTGAGATGAAGTAAAGAGCCTTCCCAAGCAGCCGGGGCCTGGCAGGACAGCCCCAGCCTCGCTGTGCCTCCCTCTCCCCAGCCATAGATAGGGGCCTGTCTCCCCTCCCCTCTGTCCCAGAACCTTCCAGAGAGAATAGTTGAGACTGCAGAATCTGTGTCACTGGGATTTCCTGCTGCCTGCACAGGCAGGAGACCCAAGTGGTTTCTGAGGGCTGCACAGGCCTCTGAGCTTTGGCTGAAGCCCCAGCCTCAGCAAGGGAGATAGGTAAATCTCATCATACATGTTACCACTATAAAAATAAAAATAAATAACTCTGGAATATAAATTTAGTCGAGGCTCAGTGCCTATAGCTCAAGTGGCTAAGGCACCAGCCACATACACCAGAGCTGGCAGGTTCAAATCCAGCCCCGGCCTGCCAAACAACGACAACTGCAACCAAAAAATACCTGGGCACTGTGGTGGACACCTGTGGTCCCAGCTACTTGGGAGGCTGAGGCAAGAGAATCGCTTAAGCCCAGGAGCTGGAGGTTGCTATGAGCTGTGATGCCACGGCATGCTACCCAGGGCGACAGCTTGAGGCTCTGTCTCAAAAAAAAAAAAAAAATTTTTTTTCTAAAAGACGCGAGGACAGAGAAATGCCTCCAGCTGGGGCGGTACCTGTGGCTCAAAGGAGTAGGACGCTAGCCCCATATACCGGAAGTGGCTGGTTCAAACCCAGCCCCGGCCAAAAAAATTGAAATGCCTCCAGCTAACCTTGCTCCTCACTTCCGTCCTGGGCTAGAGAGCAGCCAAGGGCAGAAGGTACTGCCCATCCTCTTGTCACAGGTTGGGCCTGTGTCCACCAAGCCACAGCAGGGAAGACCGGGAGAGAACAGCAGGTCCCAGAGGCCGTCTGCCTGCCTGCCCTGGAGCACCCAGCCCTGCCCCCAGCCACTGCATGGCCTTGAGGACAGAAAGGCGCAGGCCTCCAGGTGAGCTCCTCCCCTCCAGGGGCAAGTGCTCCCTCACGACCCTCCTATGAGCCCTCCTATCCCGGGGGAGCCTTCCTTACCCCTGGTTCCTGCTAAGTGCCCTGGCTTTTCTTCTGGGGGGAAAAAATCGTTCCTAGCAAACTGCCACTGTGGTACCATCTTGGAGCCCTGCTTGTGGCTTCAGGATGGAACGTGAGGTTTGAGGGACCCTTCTGCTCAACTTCAAACAGTCCTGGCAAAGAGACCTCTTTGGGGATCCACTGATCTCATGCTCTATGCAAACAAATCAAACATACGTAAGCTGGGCCCAATGGCACTGTCCCTTGGCAGCCCGGACAGGGGTGTCCAGGGCTCAGGAGGGCAGTGTGTACCAGGATAGGTCAGCAGGACAGAGCACCAGGGCAGGAGAGCGCTGGCCAGGCTATGGTGACCACAAGGCCACGCTGGCCATGCAGGTCCTTGGTGTGGTCAGCAAGACACACAGTCCATGAAGATGTAGGCCCTGGACTGGCTCTCAAAGGTCAGAGTCACCTGGAGGTGAGAAGGTCCATTCCCATCCTCACAGGCATGTGGCCAGCAGGACAGCACAGCACAGCCTCAGAGATCAAGAGATATGAAACCCCAAGAATGGACCAGAAAACACAGACCAGCCGAGCACTGTGGGAACCCGTAGCTTGTGTCAGCACCAAGAGCAGCCATAAGGCCTCACGTCCACTTGGTACTGACCAGGGGACACCCTGAGTACTATAACACTTGCTGTAGACAAAAGGTCACCAGTGACAACAGACACTGCAGAGTGGCCACAGGTGACATAGACACTAGAAAGGACATACTAGGGCAGGCGATGATCTCTCTTGGAGACCCTGCCAGCCACAGAAGCCATGCCCAGTCCTGTATGAACAAGAAGGAGGGTACCACGTGCCAAGGCACCACACAACACTTTCCCTGGTCTGGGAGGCCCACCAACTGGACTTGCCTTGCTGTGCTCTCAGGATGGGTGTCCAGCTGCAAGCCATCGCCCTCACCCTCTCCTCTATAGGCCACCCACAGCCCCTGGACATTCCTGGTGTGAGTCTGGTTGCTTGCAGCAGCCCTTCCTGAGACACCAGGAGCTCAGTGGGAACAAGAGCAGAACCCCGCACTATACATCAGGCCACACCTGGTGCAGAGGTCCCAGGAAATGCTGGTGCTACGGGCTGAATCATATTCCCTGGCACCTCCAATACCTCCAAAAGCATGTGTGTTTGCAAACAGGGTCCCTAAAAAGCAACAGAGCTAAATTGAGGTCACTGGGTTGGCCCCCTATGCAAAGGCCAGTGTCTGTAAAAGGACATTCAAAGGCTTGGCACTCGTAGCACAAAGGTTACAGCGAGGGTGGTGGGTTCAAACCCGGCTTGGGCCAGCTAAACAATAAGGACAACTGCAACCAAAAAAAAAAAAAAAAAATAGATGGAAACCACAGGCAGGCACCTGTAGTCCCAGCTACTTGGGAGGCTGAGGCAAGACAATCGCTTAAGCCCAAGAGTTTGAGGTTGCTGTGAGCTGTGACACCATGGCATTCTACCCAGGGCATTCTACTCTGTGTCAAAAAAAAAAGACATTCAGAGACTGACATGGACGGACGGCCACATGAGAAAACACCATCTGCCAGCCAAGGAGAGGCCTCGGGGGACCCACAGACACACCTTGAGCTTAGACTTGCAGCCCCCAAGACTACTGTTGCAGCAGCCCCAGCAGACTCCAGTGGCTCAAACAGCCCCGAGCGGAGGGGCTAGCACACAGTCACACCCCTGTCAGGGTGGGCACTCAGTCCCCACATAGCCCCGAGCGGAGGGGCACACACAGGCACGCCCCTGTCAGTGTGGGCATTCATTCCCCACGCAGCCTTAGGTTTGGCCAGCTGGGCTCTGCCTGTCACCTCATCACAGGGGCTCATGCCGGCAATACCACCACCCTCAGCAGGTTCCCTGGTCCCATCACTATGGTGGGGATGGACCTCCTCCAGGGCCACTGGCCTCTCTCCCCAGCTTTTGCTGGCAGCTGTCTCCAGTATCCTCACTCCCTGCGTCACTGTGCACAACCTGGTCATAGCCAACCTCTGGGCTCTGCTACTATGTCTGTGATACCACTGACAGGACTCCACAGCCCACAGCACACCAGCATAGCTCTTTTTACCACCTGGTGCCCTCCCCACAGCTCTGGCAGCACCCACGGCCTGAAGACAGCTCCTGCCTGTACAGGGCAGCGAGAGGCCCCCACGTGGACCCAGCCTGGCCCTGTGTGCCCCAAGACACTGGCCGTGTCACAGGGAGAGGAGGGACACCAGCAGAGAGATCCTGTAACGGTCTGATGAAAAGGGCTGGGCAGACACTGTTCCCTCATGGAAGCAGCACAAATGCATCTGGCACCCTTGTGTCCAAGTGGCCCACCAGCAATGTCCTTGGTGAACTTTTTCTTCCTCTTTACCAAAGATGATGCTGTCAGACTCTATAGTGTGACACCCAGCACAAGGAGGCACGAGAGGGGCCTGCTGCCCACAAGGGAAATGGGCCAGACCACTGTTCTCCTCCTGAAAATGCCAAGGCCCATCTGGCTCTCAGCATCAGCCTGTGCGTGACAACCTCCCAGGCAGATGGTATATGGGACCCCCGCAGTCCTGGCTGAATCCTATAGGTGACAGTAATAGGGGCTCAGACCACAAACTCACATGTGCAAACTCACTCATTCATGGGTATAAGCACACACTGTTACAGTCATAAGATGGTTTCAAAACATGTGATACAGATCCAAGTGGTGGTGAGGCTTCTGAGGAAGCTGCCGCCTTCTCCCTGCACCTGTGGCTGTACTGCTCAGGTACTGAGACACGGAGGCAGACTTGGCCGGCAAAGCTCTGTGGAGGGCTCTGACTCCCTCACTGCAGGACAAGTGGCCCTGCCCAAGTGACAGCTGACCCCAAACTAAGGTGCTTGAGCGGGTGAAGGGAAGAAGAGTGAGGTTCAGGAAGCCATCTCTTCTAACCCAAGACCCCATGGCAGGGAAGTTAAGCTGTGGGCCACAAAGCTGATAGGGCAGTAACCTGGCTTGGCTAATTTTCTTTGCTATGTTGCCCAAGCTGGTCTCGAATACCTTGGCCTAAGCAATCCCCCCACCCTGGCCTCCCAGAGTGTTGGGGTTACAGGTACGAGGCTACACCAGCTCCTATAATAAGGTGCCTTTCACACTGAGGTCCCTATGACCCAGCCCACGAGGGCTCGTCCCCCTACTGGCTATAAGCTGACTCTACGCTCACCACAAGACACCCTCAACCCCAGGCTCAAAGTCTGTGCAGAAGGGCAGATAGCATCTTTCCACTAGTAAATACCCAAAAAGGAATTCAGTCATGCCCAGGGCAGGAATGGCCTCCAGGAGCCCAGGTGCTGTGGCGGTGCTCCACAGGCATTGTCACAAGGTCCCCCACTCTGCCTCTCACCTGAGCTCCGGTTCTCAGACGCAGTGCTGCACCTGAGGGTCAGAAGGAGCATTTCAGAAACACAGCTGAGCTGTCACTTCCTTGCTCCCAGTGAATGCCCAACATCTGTGCCACCAGTAACCCTGTGACAGCACCCACTGAGTGAGCAAACACAGCCACAGGGGCAGGGAGAAGGCGGCATCTTCCTCAGAAGCCTCACTGAGCTACGGCGGCAGTGCCCACTCCTATTGACCCATTTCTGTAGAGGACGCCAAGAGCCAAACAACCTCTGAGCAAGATGATTTGTAGCTTGGGGGCGGGCCCTCGGGCAATTCATCCCAGGTGTTCATTGTGGAGAAAGAGCCCGCGCCCAAGGTGATCCTTAGGCACGCAGTCATTGTCTAAGACTCCCCTCACCTGCCATGTACCATCTCAATAAAAGACTACTGCAGAGGTTGGTCGGGGCTACCCTGAAATCAAGGTTAGCCCACCTCCTGCAAGCTTGTACTTCTAATCCGCATCACACCTGGTTCTTTCCTACAGCGATCCAGACCATAGGGGCCATAGGGGTTGTGATACTTTTTTGAGGGGGGCTGCAAAGAAGGAAATGTATGACAAGGCTTCATGAGCCAACACTCAAGACACACTCAGCAGGGCTGAAGCACTCAAAGTTCTCAAATCAGCTTCCTGGCCCCAGCATGGTGTGTGGATAGCTGCTGGGACCCTGACAGGACAGGGAGGCCTTTCCCTTCCAGGCTGCTTCCTCTTGCCCTGGGAGGGCCGCCTCCATCCTCACACCCTGCCTACCCCACTGTTCTCTCCACACACTGAACTAGGCTTTTGTGGTTCTCAAGCTTCTGGGCAATCCTCCCCATGAAGAAGGGACCCCAGCAGTTGAGGACCCTAGGAACAGCGGAGTCACTGCTCTGGCCCTGCCGTCTCTGGGAGAGGAATCCCTATATCATGTCGCAGCAAAGCCAGGGCCGCCTCTCATGCCTCTCCAACCTCCTTCTGGATGTGTGCTCCAGAGGAAGCCCTTGACTGGGTTCACTTTGGGTTTAGACAGAAGCCCATGAAAGGCTGGGACTCTGGTGGCAACAGCAGTACCAGAAGAAGGGGACAGAGGCCCCAGGTCTCGCCCTGCATGTCACATATGCACACATACAGAGAAGGCCACAAGTGCCAACCAAGGAACAAGTCCCTCCCGGGGCCCTCTCCTGAGGGCCCCACCCAGAGGTCCTGGGGCACTGTGGGATGTGGCTCCATAGGGCTGGCCCGGGAAGGGGAGCTGGCCTGGGAGAAGGCTGACACCCTGCTGGCCAAGCACAGCTGTGGGGTTGTGGGACAGCATGCCCTACATCCAACAATCACTTCTAAAGTCACTCTTGCAGGGTCTTTTTCCCTGGCCCCTTCTGAGAAGTGCTACTGCTGGGCAGGAAGAAAGGATGACAGCTACTGAAACCAGGAGACCTGCCAGGTCCAACAGGGAGCAGAATTATCTCTGGCTCCAGGAGACCCAGCTAGAACCATCAGGCAGCAGTTAGACAGAAACCCTCCTCCCCTCCATGCTGAGAACTCCCAAGGAACAGGACAGACTGAGCAGGAAGTTGCTCTCAGCAGTTGAGTCTTGGCTCCAAACTCCACATCACACTGTCCCTGTCCAGGCCTGCACTGTCCCCTAGGCATAAGAGCTTTCCCTGCCCTTCTGGAGGATGTGACCTCTCGTGGGTGGCTGCGTAGCCAGCCTGCGCATACCCGCCTCACCTCACCACCACACACAGCCCGTCCAGCAGAGGCCTCGACTTCTTATGAGCCTCTGAGAGTCCCTGAGCCACCTGAGCCTCAATGTCCTTTAACTTTCCTGTAAGCTGAAATTTCTGGGTCCTGCTCCATGGAAAGGAAGGGCTGGGAGGTGCTGTGTCTGTGCTTTGCGGTTCCCAAAGCCTTTCCTTGGCACCTGGTGTGAATTTTGGTGGCAGCAACAAGAGTGCCAGGGTTGCCTGACCATCCTGATAACCTGATGCTTAAGAACACAGCTTGGCAGACACTGGCTAGCACAGGAGATACGAGTCCCTTCCGCCACCAAATGCCACTTGCTGTGACTGCTGAGCCTCAGGTGTCTTTACATGGGGCTAGAGAATAGCTCAAGGCCACAAGCAGGAGGCAGGAAGAGCTGTTCATGGAAAAAAGCATCAGAATCGCACTGGGCTTTTCATAGGCCTCCCTGCGGGGTGGGCACAGGAGAGGAGGCGCCTGGGATGGGGCCTTCCATGGGATGCTTTACCAGCCTTTTCTGGAAGGCCATAGGATGGGTGCAAAATACAAGAGCATAAACTGTATGGGGGCTGGTGAGGTTCCAACAGCGAAGGAGAGCCAGGCAGGGTTGGCTCAGTCCATGTGACTCTGACCCATCAGCTAACACATGGGTCAGAACCTTCTCTCTTAGCCCTAAACTTGGTCCCTGCTATAGCCTGAAAATAGTTCTGGATGGGTTAGACTATAAGGAGCAGACACAGGCCCTCAGTTGGCAAGCAGCCGCTCAGTCACTTGCTATTTATTTGCTGCCTGCCGCCTGGGCGCCAGGCACAGTGTGAGTGCTGGGGGCCAGCAAGGAAGGTAAAACCCCATACTCAGCCGAGCTCAGCCGGCCTGGTACCAAGCAGGCCACAGGTCTGCTGGCTCCTGATACAATGGTAAGGCTCTTGGTGCCATTGGATGAACAAAACAGTCCGATTTATGTTTTTAAAAGATCCAGCTGGCTTCTTGGCAGAAAACAGCCTGGCGTGGGAAGGCAGAGTTCAGTAAGATGGAGATGAAGAAGGCTCTGGCCTCTGTGATGGTCATGTTTGAGTCTCCACGGCTCCGACCCACAGGCCCATGGGTGCTGCTGGGAGGCATTTGGTAGATGTGGTCTGATCTGTAACACAACAACTAAGTAGAGGAAGTTAGCCTTCTAGGAGATTGTGCTGGCAAGGGGACTACAGATTGTGGAGCAGAGGTGGGGTGATGGGGGATGTGCCGCCAATGTCTCCTGACACGGAGTGGCCATGCCCAGCCATGGTGAAGGCTAAGCTGCACTGGCCGAGTGGGCAAGGGTGCTGGGGACGTTCATAAGGGAGTCACTGGATGGCAGGAAAGGGCAGGCAGGGGATCTTCCACAGGGAGGGTGAGGCCTAGGGCTGGGTGTTGTGGAAGGGCCACCAAATGAGTGTAGGCTGCTGGAACCAGCACTGGATAGCTGAAGCTACCACAGGAGCTGATCAGGTAGGGGCTGCTGGGCACTTCCTCACCAAGCTGCCGCCACTCAAGGGAAAGTACTGAACAGGGCACAGACCCCATTCCAAGCATGATGGGGCACAGTTGCGTGGTTTGGCCAACAACAGAACCCATCTCAGAGTGCCACACGGTGATGTGTGGGGAGCAAAGGCTCACCAAGGGGAGCTGTGCCTCCCTGTACAGCTCCGCCCAGCACACACGCACACTCAGCACTGTGCAGCGCACACATGCTCACACTCACTCCACAAATACCTCCCCCTGTACCTCAGAGCTTCCTGGTAGCGGGTCCTCAAGCCCTTCGGGCTCCCCTCCCCACCAGACTCCCCTCAGATCAGTCTCGGGATGGCCCAGGCAGGGCTCCAACTCAGACCCCTGTGGGGTCTCCCTCAGCCTCCTGCAGCTCAGAGGCCCTTCCCTGGTCCTCAGGGCAGGGGGCATAACTGCGCCAGTAAATGTGAGTGGAGGGAGGCTGGGATGTGGGGAAGTAGCAAGTGCCCCAAAATGTTGCAATAACCTTTCATCACCAACTTGGATGGGCTGTAACCCTAAACATGAAAAACAAATGTGCACATCAAGCCAGAGTTTATGCAGATACCAACTCGGCCCTCCTTGCTATTTCCTAAGAAGGCATCTAGCCTTCAGAAAAATTATCGTGACATGCTTTCTAGGAAGAGCAGGCCTTGGTGATGTTTGGTCTCAAGAGCTGGGTGAGTAGGTGGCCACGCTCCAGGAATGGGCAGAGCTCAAGTGCAGCTCATCCAAGGGCAGCAGAAAATTCGCAGTGTGATGCTAGAACAGTCCCTCCCTTCCAGGGAGGTCTGCCCTTTGCACCAAGCTGCCCCTCCCCACAGGCTTTGCCAGACCTGTCACCTCAGAGCCAGCCTGCTTTGCCCACTTTTCTTAAAAGACTTCATCCCACCTCCAGCCAGTCATTCTCACACACAAGGCCAGGTCACCAGCCCCTCTCATCCATCTGAATGGACAGAAAAAATGTTTGTGCCGTGGTGAGTTTCTGCCAAGAAGGAAGGCAACTGTGTGCCTGTTTCTGTCACCCATGCAGCACTAACCCCGTCAAAGTGTGACAGCACCTGCTCCCCAGGTGGCAACATGAGAGATGCAGGGGCTGGGCAGTTGGTCCAGGTGACCTTGAATTTCTGGAAAGAGAACCCAGGGACCTTGGTCTTCTCCCTTTTCTGGCCTGACAACTCAGAAACATAGTCATTCTTCCAGTGTGATAAGTCACCCACATTGGGTGACCGATGGAGGCCTGAGAATTACCCCAAAACTAAGCCTCACCAGAGTAGCTCACCCACCCCTCGCTCTAAAACATTTCTCAGACATTCCATAAAGACAGGAAAAGACAGAAAACTCAGACCATGGGAGAATAAAACCAAACAGAACTGAGCCCAGCACAGGGGGCCTTCTTGTCTCAACTTCCCTGAGGACAGCCTTCACTTGAGGCAACATTTACTGGACTGTACTTACCTCCCAGTCTGCCAGCCCCGCACCCTCCAAGTGACATCTGGGGATATGTCCTATCCCTTTATCTGGAATTCCCTCTTCCCACTGCAGCCTGGTCTTGACTCCTTGGTAAAACCCAGTATATCCTTCCAGCTTGGACACCACCCTGACTGATGCACCCCTTCCTGCAGCGGTCTCCCCTTCCTTGTCTGTGTTCCCTCCAAACCTCCCAAATCCTTCTATTACAGCAAGGATCTACATCCAACTGCCTGATTCAAATCCAAGCCCACTCTTGCTAGAACTAACTTCAAAACCTCAGGTTCTTCTTCTATAAAATAATGATTGATAAGTTGAGTATTTGCCCAGAAGGCTTGGGAGAGGCTTATCTATAGTGTGACATCATCTGGACCCTACACCAAGTGTGGTGAGAATACACACTAAACTCTTAGCAAACATCTCCTGGGGATTTTAATAACTGACTTGACTCTAAACCCCTCACTGTTGAGTCCCTGAATCTCCAGGGTCTGACCCACATCCAGAGCACAGAGGCCATGATGTCCATTTGTCACACTATGCTCAGCATTTGGGGGAGGAAGGATTCAGACAGCTGAGTCACTGCCACATTCACACACTGACTTGTGCACACATTTTCATCTCTTACTCACGAACGCTTCATCACACCAGGGACGCACACTTGGACCTACACTGGGGCAGGAGTGTAGGACTTTCTTCTGGACCTTCCAGGATCCGTCAGAGAGCAACGTCTAAGGCAGAGCCCCTGTTCAGGTAGCCCTCCTGGTTTTTCACACACCCCAAAGCAGATAAGTGGCCAGGAGGAAGAAAAGCCAGCCAGCCAGCCACAAATGTGCATTTTTAAATTGGTCATGTCCATGGACCAGGGGGCAGCTCAGCTGTGCTCCAAAGTGCACAGTAGAGAGCTTATGCCCTGCTTATGGGAATGATGGCCTGCTGGGGCCTAAGCACCCCCTACTCCATCTGGGAAGGCCAGTTGGGGCTATACTACACACAGCAGTAGCCAGAGCAAAGATGGAACCAGGACTCTAAGCCATTGTCCCCAGGAGACAGGGCTGCTCAGCATCATGCAGAAGAAGACCCTGTAGATCAAAGCTCGTGGGTGCCAGGCTGTCACCCAACAGGACCCTCTGAAGGACCAAGGATGGCAGAGGCAGCCAGTGAGCAGCTTCAGGAAGTGTCATGCATAACTGCAGCCCCTGGTGAGCTCCCAAACAAGTGCACAGGGCAGGAGCCAGCCTGAGGACAGGACAGCGGCAGAGGCGGGGGTGGATGGCTACATCGGGACATGCTCACCTGGTGGACTTGCCTGTAGTGTGCACTGTCTGTAAGAATGTCAAGGTGCCTGGCTGAGTCTGCCTCTCTTGAAGGTGTGCTAAAGAAATGCGGACAGATCTTAATAGAAACTCAAACTAAATCCAACAGGGAAAAAGTGAAAACTTGGTCAAAAAACTTGGTCATGTGTTCTAAGGTCAAAAGTGAAATCCATTTTAGATTGTAATTCATGACTTCAGCTCCCTGACACAGCCTACCTCTTCCACTCATGCTGCTCTGAGAGGTGAGCAATTTTCTAAGTATGAAAAACCATCAAACCTGGATGGGGAAGGGGCTTGTGGAACATGATCCTCCTCCCACCATGTGAGGATGCAAACCATGCCACTCTCCACGGGACTGCTCAGGATGGGGCTTTAGGACATGCACCAGTCTGCCAAGAGCCTGCCAGTTCCAGCCTCTGAGAAGACCAGGTCCTGAGTGGGAGCACGTGAGGGTAGTTGTGGTGTCCAGAGGGTCTAGCCCCAACAGCAAACACCAGGTCTGGGAGACAGAAGAAATGCTCTACTATATTGTAAGTACATTGATCAGAGACCAGGCCAACAAATAATTTAATCAATTCCCTCTGAAAGATAGTGTATTACCTGCAAATGTGCAAGGAACAGAATAACTGGAACCTTGGCTTATGAGCTGTTCTTGGGCAGCACATCCTTCATCCCTGGAAACCCCTGAACACAGGCACTGCTGTCTCTGGCTGGCAGCCACTTTAGCGGCAGCGGCTCCACCTGTGTGGCCCAGAGCCACTTGCTCTGCGGGAGGAAAAGGGGGCCATAATCCACTCACAAGCATGTTGAGGGGGAAGGTACCCCCAGCCTGAGCAGTAGCCCCTGGGAAGGAGGCCACCCCTCCCCAGCACAGGACACTTGAGCTTCCCTCTGAGGTGAAGGCTGCCTCTCCCCAGCAGCACAAAGTATAGCCCAGCCCAGAATGTTCTAGAAAGATTCAGAAACAAGAAAGTAGGTGCTGAGTAAGGGCAGGGGTTGCAAAATACAGGGAAGAGAAGTCACTCTGTACCCTGTGCCTGGGCGGCAGCTCGCCCTCCCAGCTGGAATTAACATCAGAGCAGACGGCCTGGCCCAGATTCAAGCCTGTCTGACTGAGAGCAAAACAGGAAGGCTTTCACCTGGCCAGGCCTACTCAGGGCTTCCTACAGATGATAGCATCAGGACAGGCAGTTTTGTTCCCTGCTCTAAGTCTCTCGTGCTGATGACGTCAACGAGTATAAGACTGTGTCCCTGTACCTGGAGAAGCTGTGTGGGGGAGGAGAGCTGGCAGCAGGCATCTGGGCCTTGGAGACCAGCTCTCTCATTGAAAAGCCTGGACTCCTGGTTTGGAAGCTGGGTTTGTGATTCTAGCTCTTTGTACCTTAAGATGGAGCTTTTCTTCTGGCAACTTCCCAGGAATGGGATTGTTTTTCCAGTACAGCAGAGAAGATGAGGTTAAGAAAGGGGCTTTAAGGCTTAAGACATGTCTCAGGGACACCGTTGGCAGCATCAACCAGGGGTCTCTGCCTTGGGCTAGCCTTCACCCAGGACTCCAGTCAGCAGACTGTGGGTTTATTTTAGGGGGCAATGCAAATCTGAGCACGGTACAGTCCCAATAAGCAGGGGTATGAGGTTTGTGTCCACAGACCTGAACCAATGTCCAAGCACAAGTGCTCCTGGCCCACAGCCCAAACCAGGCACACAGATAACACCAGCCTTGTCATTGGTGTCAACAGATAAAGTGGACCTGCAGTCACAGTGCTGTCCAGCCCCTCAGACACCGAGTGCAGAGGAGGGTAGCGAAGAGGAGACACGTCTACTTGAGTCTAGTTCTAGCCCACATAGCCAAGGGCCAACATAGTCCCTTAGAAAATCTCAGCATGTACCTAATCTTGTCAGCTGGACTGCTGACAGAATTCCACACGACTGGGGACAGGCGTGTAACAAGGTACCCAGCTGAGCTGCAGGGTATGTTTACCATGTGCAGGAGGGTACAACAGTGCCCCCAACACACAGAGACACAGACACACACACACACACACACACACACGGAGACATGACACACACAGAGTCACACACATGTGCCTGCAGAGACAAACACCCAGACAAGTACAGACAGGCACGCAGAGATATGTGGCTCTATCCACCAATTTGCCAGTGACATCATTAAAAAGACATAAACTGCATCCTTACTTGATTAAGACAGAAAGTGTGGGTGGGGGCAGGGGTAGTGGGGGATCCCACGATTGTGTGCACATGGAGGGTCAGGAAGCCCTGTGAGGACTGCAGGGCAAGGCTCCCAGGGAGACCAGGAGTTAAGGGCAGGTCCCGGGGGGATGTGGGCCTCAGCCAGGAGCTGGTGGGGGCTGGAGCCAGCCTCAGCATTGGTGCCTTTTCCACCCAAGGATAAATGACTGACATGGGGCAGGGCTGCAAGGAGCAGTGGGCAACAGGAAGGACCCCACCCTACCCTGAAGAGTCCTCATGCACCTTGTGGAAGAGCAGGAAGCCTGATGGTAGAACAGCAAGGCCTCAGTCGCCTGCGTGGCCACCTCCCCAAAACCGCACATGCACAGACACATACAGATATATCATGCACACGCAGTACACAAACAGAGCACATACGGTACACAATACACACTGTATACAGATAGAGCACACAGACGGACACAGCATAGAAACAGAACATGCACAGAGACCCACACACAGAGCACACATACACATGCTGCACGGAAATACAGCACAAACACCCTGAAAATAGCATACTCCAACACAGCACAGTCCAAACTCAGTATATACCCCCAAAGCCTCCACAAAGACAGTACACAAACACACCAAACAACCAAACATCACATACACATCATGGTGCATGTGTGCACGCACACACACAAAGACAAATGCACCCAGAGACTGCTGTTGTCTGCTGTTAACAGCTCAGTGGGACACCTGGGTGCTCACTCCCTGACACCTGCTCAGAAACAAACCTCAACTCCTGCTAAGGGATGGGCTCTCAGCCACAAGACACCACCCTCGTCACCTTATTAACGACCAGTTTCACAGAACTTTAGGTACACAGAGGTAAGAAACTTCATCCACACTTCAGAAACAGTTAGCCTCCTACTTTCAGAATTGGAGGAAATGTGTTCAAACGCCAAAGCGCAGCACTAAGATTCTGGAACACTTACTTCCCTGGGGGAGGGTGGTGAAGGAAAGGACACTGATTCATCAAGAAGGGTAAAATGTTCCAAGCACAATGTATAAAGGCAAAGTGTGTGATGATTCCTTTTTTTTTCCTTTTTAGACAGAGTCTCACTCTGTCACCCTGGGTTGAGTGCTGTGGTGTCACCATAGCTCACAGCAACCTCAAACTCTTGGGCTCAAGCAATTCTCTAGCCTCATCCTCCCGAGTAGCTGGGACTACAGGCTCCCGCCACAACACCCAGCTAGTTTTTTTTTTTTCTATTTTTAGTAGAGATGGGGTCTTGCTCTTGTTCAGGCTGGTCTAGAACTCCTGAGCTCAGGCAATCCACCTGCCTCGGCCTCTCAGAGTGCTGGGATTAGAGGTATGAGTCACCGCACCAGGTCTGATGAATTTTTTTAAAGGATTTCCATGAAAACAGTTCTTTCAAAAAAAGCAGCTTTGATGTGCAAAGAGTTAGCTTCATCTCCCAGAAACAAAAGCATATTTTGTGAATTTTATGCCTGTCCCACTCTGCCTTTAAATGATCTCTTCTAGGCTTCATCCGCCTCTTTGCTTCTCATCAGTACTTAGCTAAAAACAAACAAGGAGGAGCAGAAGCTCTGGCTATTCATAGGGGTGCCCTCTCTCATAGCCCCCTCCTCAGTCATGTCAGCTCTGAGGGGCCAGCCAGGACAGAGGGCACCTTGAGGACAGAGGCCCTGTTATCTCTAAGCCTAGCAATGCCTGGTGCTGGTTTTCTGACCTAGAGCTCCTGTACAGAACCTCAAAGAAAGACTAGAAGATAGGAATACTCAAATATGCTAAGCAAAGGTTAAAACAGGTTGTAGTGATCCATGAACAAGCAGTTCACTGGAATAGGAATAAATATTAATTTTACAAGCTGCTGCAGATACTGAACAGAACCTTTTTAAAAAAATCAATGTTTTTAATACTGATGATTAATCTATGTCTAAATGTTATCATGTGATCAGGCGGCCACATGAGCCTGGCGTGTTTCAACAC
Source organism: Perodicticus potto (assembly GCA_963574655.1). NCBI lineage: Eukaryota > Metazoa > Chordata > Mammalia > Primates > Lorisidae > Perodicticus > Perodicticus potto. The sequence goes on from CAUYRH010027147.1 coordinate 56,462, forward strand.
ATGCTGTCTACATACAGGCTGGAGAGTGGGAAGAGTTGCCCCAACTTCTCTTCCTTCCTGTTAGACCCCTTAGGCCTGCTGGATGGCACCAGAGCACGCTGGCCTGAGAGGCTACAACAGGTCAAGAGCTACTTGCCAGAGCTGCAAGTGCCCAGCAGCAGGACAAGTGACCCCAGATGAGGACACAGACCCAGGAAAAGACACCTCATCATGACTACAGAGTAAGTTGAGGAACTGTTGCCATCTGGCTGCTTGTTAAACCTCAACTGCAGAGTAAAGCTGGCAATGCCAACCTCAGGGTGTGGCTGTGAGGACTGAATGAGCTGACACAAGTCAAACACTGGCCCTGCAGCCAACTCACTGTGCCCAGCCCTGGGTTGCCACTGTCACAGAAAGTCTTCTGATTCCACAGAAATCACAACAATGCGGCAGTGCCTTGCTGTGCACACAGAACACTGGGCATGTGCTTCACACACACTCTGTGTAGACATTTCTCAGATTCCAAAGAGGCCCACAGCTCTCCCTTGCAACCAAGAAACACTGTTGTTGGGCTGACAATTCAAGAAGAGAGCAGACACAGGCATGACTCAAACAATCCCCTGCTGGTGCAAGCAACCAAGGACAGGTGGGCTGTCCAGGTGGCACTAGCAGGCGCTTTCCTCCCAGGTGGGTGAGTGGCATATCTCCACTCTGGCAGGGAGTGTCACCTCCACATTTCCCTGTGCGCAGAACCACACTGTGTACAGTACTTGGACAGGCCCAGCATCCAGCGAGAACTCACCTGCTACCATTAGAGGGGGTGGGCAGGGGGGGACACCCTGGCTAGAGTTGCACAATGTTAGGGTCTAATGATCTTAAAAGCAGAATCAATTTTTTAAAATATTTTATTTAATAAAATGTAAATCAGATGTTGCATCTGCCCCAGCCCTCCAGCAACTTGCCAACACAAAATGAGTCGTGAAGTCTCCTGTGGCCCATGTCAAATACCACCTGCTGCCTTCCAACATATACCAAGCAAGTGCTCACAGGGCCTTTGCACCTCTTCCTGCTGCTTGGACTATTCCTAGAGATTCAAATAGTAATGTTTGCATAAAACCTTTTATTCTGAAAGGCCGAGCTGCAATTACGCCTTTGTCAATTAAAAAATATAACAGACTCTGTAAGTGGGAGTCATCTTTCTAATTGACAGTCATTTTCTGCTAAGTATGTTCTAACAGGATTAAATGCACATTTATGGTTGAAAAGGCAGCAACTCAAGGAGCTCAGCTGGAATAATCTGAAATTCTTACAGTAAAGACTATTCATGAAACCAAGGAATTTTAAAATATGGTGAGCACAATATACATGCATTTTTGAGTTCTGAAATAGTATTTTCAAATAACAACTACAAAATTCAACAAATGGCAGAGAAGACTGGATATCCACATAGAAAAGACTGAAACTGGACCTTTATCTTACATCATGTACCACCTGATTCAGCAATTCCACTTCTAGATCAAAGATAACCAAAGAGATAAAACTTAGAAAAAAAACACTAGAGAAAGCCTTCATGACCATGAATTTGGTAACAATTTCTTGGCTATGACACCAAATGAAAAGCACAGGCAAGAAATGAAAAAATGGATAAACTAGACTTGATCAAAATTAAAAATTCTTGCACATCAAAGGACACTATTAAAAGAATGAAAAGACAACCCACAGAATGGGAGTTAGTATCTGTAAACCAAAAAGGTGTGAAGATCCATAATAAAGAAAGAACTCCTGCAACTCAACAATAAAAAGCAAATAACCCAATACAAAAATGGGCAACAGTCTCGCGCAGACATTTCTCTATTCAAAAAAGATACATAAATAGCCAAAAAGCACATGAAAGATGCTTACTGTTATTAGTCATTAGGGATAGCAAATCAAAACCACAATGAGATCCCATTTTGCATCCCTTATCAATGGCTACGATCAATAAAACAGACAATAAAAAAGTGCTGGCCAGCATGTGGTAAAACTGGAGGCCCGAAGCACTCCGCCAGTGGGGTGCACAATGGTGCAGTTGCTGTGGAAAACAGTCTGGCCATTCCTTACACAGTTAAACACAGAGTTACCGCCTGATTCAGCAATTTCCCTTCTAAGTATACGCCCAAAAGAACTGAAAGCAGAGACTCAAACAGATACTGGTACCTCAATGTTTATAGCAACACTATTCACAACAGCCAAAAGGTGGAAACAATCTAAGTGGTCATCAACAGATGAATGAATCAACAAAATGTGGTCCACACGTACAATAGATTATACAGCCATAAAAAGGAATGAAGTTCTGAAATATGTGCAAGGATAAAGCTTGAGAACCTTAAGCTCAGTGAAATAAGCTAGGCCTAGAAGAGCAAATATCAGGATTCCACTTACATGAAGTATCCAGAGTAGTCAAATTCATAGAGACAGAAGTAGAAGAGAGGATGCCAGGGCTGGGGAGTGGGCTGGGAAATGGGGAGTTATATAATTGGTGAAGAATTTCTATTTGGGAGGAAGAAAATGGTTCTAGAAATAGATAATGTCAATGTTTATACAACATAGTGAATATATTTATTATCAATGAATTCCTCACTTAGGAACTGGTTCAAATGGCAAATTTTATGTTAGGAATATTAAGACAATATCAGTTTTCATTTTGTAATATGCACTAACACACTCAAAGGACTCTAATTTCTGTCTTTTTTTTTTTTTTTTTTGTGCAGTTTTTGGCCAGGGCTAGGTTTGAACCCGCCACCTCCAGCATATGGGGCTGGCACCCTACGCCTCTGAGCCACAGGTGCCGCCCTGGACTCTAATTTCTTATTCTACACCTGGGAATGAATTTAAACGCACACTTGCAGAGACAGTTCATGAAGACAAAGGGGTACCAGTTGTCTCTTGCCCTCCCCACCTGAGCCAGGACTCAAACGGCATCCAGGGAATTTTTGATGAGTTCTCACCACCTTCTGAGCTCTCATGCTGTCCTGTAGGATGCTGCACCCTGTACTGAGTCCTACACCACACCAGGGTCTGTCACTTGAGACCCCCACACTGGTCAGAGAAGCCCTTCTGAGGCATTTTGAGAATGTACATCATGGAAGAAAATAGAGCAACTTCAACTTCAGAGCATTGAAAGGAAGTCTGCAAAAGTATTTATCAGCCTTTTCCATTATATCAATGTCATGGCAATACAGCCAATGGTGGGTACAGCAGAATCAGTGTAATGGGCATATTTATGACTTTTATAAAATTCTTCTTTGACCATTATCTGACCTCCAGCCTTGGACTGATTTTCTCTAGGCTCCAGACTTGTGATCCTATGCCTGGCACTTTTAATCAACTTAAGGATCCTCAAGAATAAATGGAGAACACAGAGCTACATAAATATCTGGAGCCAGAAGAACTCTGTAATGTCAGACTTATCCCAAGTCAGGCCACAGGGAGACACAGGTCTCCAAAGTCATCCTTAAAGACTACTTCTCTGCAACTTAACAAGGGCTTCCTCTTCTCAGACTTGAGAAAAAGCAGATGAGCTGGTTAACAAGCAACCAGATGGCAAGAGACCCGCTCTGGTCCCCCTGGGAGAAGGGAAGAGGAAGGAGGTGAAGTGTGCCTGCTGGCCCTCCGGGTCACACATCTCTACATACAAACTGACAGTGCAAAGGAGAAAAAGAGTTCCTCAACTTAGTAAATACAAAAGGGGTTCTGTCAAAATTAAATTTCACAATATATGCATTATCTCACAGCGTTTGTCTCTGATTTTAAAATTCACAAGAGACCTCAAACACTGCAAAGTACATGCTTTTACATATACTTTTTTTAACTGAGTGGTTTTTTAGATAACGAGATGTAAAAAAATTAGAAACTTATGATTTCCTGTCGACCCTCAGAGGAAGAGTAGAAATATTAGAGGCAGGTCACTTCTTAAAACTGGCCTGAAGTACTTTTTCCTTGAGCTACATTCCAAACATGTATTTGTCATACATCTCTTCCTACAGGAGTTTTCCTAAGAATTCCTGTTATCCTTAGGACCTCAAAGTCAGGAGAAAAACATAATCCCTCTTAATCACATCTATCTACTATTTAGTTAAACTACACAACACAGGGGTCACCAAGGTTTGCTCGTTTTGTACACCACAGACCCCACCTCCGGTAGGAAGAGACCCTGCAGTTCTAGAGGCAGCACACACTAATCACACTAATGCATCACCCATTCAGCACCTTATTAAACATAACGACCAAAAGGATGATATCCTGATAGATTGAGTATGAAAACACAACATTCTCAATTTTATTCACCAATAACCAGTTTCTACAGAACCACACAGCACAGATGGACTGATTTCTGCCTTCATGAATTTTAAATTGCCTTTTGCAACATTCATTCCCACTGGCTCTGATGAGCTAGCGTTCTACAATATGTTGGCTCGTGAAATCCAAGCAACTGTGCCTTCCTCTACACTCCTCATTCAGTCTCAGCCACAAAGTGCACACTGCCTATAAAAATCCACTTAAAAGAAAATTTGTTATTCTAAAATACCATACACAACAGACACAACTGCTACCTGAATTTTGGGCTGCACTGTGAGAGGATGCCCAGAGCCCAAGCCCTACGGCATCACAGTGAAGGAGACAGCCCTGGAAAAAGGAGAGAGTATTCTCTACTGCGACTCTGAGGGGTGCTTTAAGTGGCAACTGTCACTCTCAAACATCATGGCACCTGGGAGAAACGTAGTGTATTTCCCCCTGCAGATGGCCCAGAACAAAAGCCGGACTGCGTGACCAGTACACAGGCAAAATGAACACATGTGGCATGGCCCTGGAATACATACACTCCCACATACAAAAAGGGAGCTGGAACTTCACTTAAAGAATCTTGACCACCTGCCAAGTGTTCTCATCTATGAGGCTGGTTTTCACAGTATTTGTTGTAAGAAAACTGGTCTTCTAATTTTATGGCCAAAGGGTCCAGAACAATGTAAGGGAAGTTTTTCTCTATCAACCAAGTTATGCATTATAATACACAAAAGAGCTCAGCTCCCTAATATCCAGTTTATATTTCAAAAAGCAACAGTTGTAACACATCAACTCTTCTTTTCTTTATTCAAAAATAAAAGAGGCACAAAGATATACAACTAAAATGCCCAATGTCATCTGAAATAGCAGGTTCATCAAAAGATGATAAAGGTAAACTTGCATTTTGGAGGGATTAATTATAATTACTAGAGAAAGAATGTGTTTTTTTTTAAACATATCTCAGAAAAATTCTGGCCAATGGGGTAGATGGTTAATTAATCTCCCATTTTTACTGGTGAGCCTACAGGTCTTGGACAGTCTGCCGAGCAGTGAGGAGCTACTCTAAGGAAGCTCTCTTCCTCTTCCTGGTAGTATAGACCTGGACCTTTCCAGAAGGATGGAATTTTTATATGGCCTCCCCTGGCAAGATTAACAAACCACCCACAAAACTTTCACTTCTAGGAGGAAGTTATGTGGGATACATATAAATTTATGTCCATCTCTAGTCAATCACATTTTGCCATCTCTAATATATGGCACACAGTGATGGTTTTGGAATACAAAATGAGGAGCCTGGGGAGGGGAAGGGACACTGGCATTTTCACCAAACCCCTTGGTGGCTGAGCACACCTACACATTACACTCTAGAGCACGAAGATCTTCCAGGAGCTCCTGGGCTGCAGTCTGCAGGTGAGGGTTGCGGCTCTTGGACATGGCCAGGATGCGCTGCAGGGGCAGGGAGCTCCGGAACTCGGAAGCTGACTTGGAGAAGACTTCGGGTTCCAGAACCACAGACTGGACAAGCCGTAGTACATGAAGACACACTTCCGCATCTGGGTCTAGGAAAGAGGCAGCCCTTCTGGTTAGAACAAAACCTTCAGTAGTAGTCTACTTTACTCCCACCATAGCAAATCTTTCAGAGACCACAGAAAGATGTAGCATCTACTCAGGGCCACTGAGTCAAAGGCTCTAATTCTCCTGCCATTTATTTTCTGTGTGAGTACACCCAGGAGTTACAGAAACTGACAGCCCTGCGTCAGGGTAGCAACTACCAAAATACAGCCACCTAAAGCTACAACACTTAGCCAGATTAAAGCCAACTCTCCATAATATTTGCCATCTCTCTATGGGGAACCTTAAACATGCCACAAATTTACTTCTTGACTGTGTGCTGTAACTGGAAAAAACAATACTTTCTTTCTTAGCACATTTATTCAAAATAGCCCATAAGAAGTCAGTAGACTGAAAGATCTTTCAGTGGGAGCTGGTATAACACCATGCCCAGGCCAAAGGTATTTCTCCTATAGAACGAGAGGAGAGACGGCTAAGGCTGAGGAAGGCTGGAAGGAAACTGCTGTACACTGGGGAGGGTACAGAACCATCTCAGCCCAGACCACAGAGTTCTCCTACTTTGGGAGAGGGCCAGGAAACTTTTTCTAGTATAGACTTGCCGAGGACGCAGAGCAGCTGAGGCACAGGCACAGAGGGACGGCCAAAAGCCAAGGGCAAAGATATTTTGGCAACTCAGCCCTCAGCCTAAGTGCAAACAGCAGTTCTCAACCTATAGGTCATAATCCCTTTGTAACAATGAAAATACATTGCAGCATTAGGAAGGTTGAGAACCACTGGGAAACAATCTGACACCAGTTGGACTAGAAGGTAACCACAGCAACAAAACCCAAACCCAGCTCACTCTCCCACACTGACAGCCTAGTAGAACAAGTAGGGTGGCCACTCCTAAGTACAATCACCATCTACCCACCTCTGCAAAGGTGGATAACTACGGCACAGATGTCAAATGCAGCCCATGACCTGGTGCTGTACAGGCTGCAGGAAAACACTGCAAACAGTGTTTGCACTTTGTTGAAGATTACTTTCTTTTTTTTGAGACCGAGTTTCACTATGTTGCCCTCAGTAGAGTGCCATGGTGTCATGGCTCACAGTAACCTCTAACTCTTGAGCTTAAGTGATTCTCTTGCCTCAGCCTCCCAAGTAGCTGGGACTACAGGCACCTGCCACAATACCTGGCTATTTTCTTGTTGCAGTTGTTGTTGTTTAGTTAGCCCAGGCCAGGTTCAAACCCGCCAGCCTCAGTGAATGTGGCCGGTGCCATAACCACTGTGCTACAAGCACCAAGCCTTAAGGGTATTTTCTTTTAATTTTTTTTTTCTAAAGGTTATTTTCTTAAAAGCCCCTGACAATGTATACAGAATCTCTGGAGTTGGGGCATTAGTCACAATTGACACTGGAGGTCCTATCTAGAAAGTGTGAGGATTAAGTAAATAAATACCTACAAAGTCTGGGGACATTCCCTCTACCTCACTTTGTCTCCAGAGTCTATAAGCCTTTGCCCTCAGGACAGGAGAGCAGATAAGTCTTCTTTGGACAATGTGAGTAACCCAAGAGGACATATCAAATATACTGGCCATGGGATACCAGTAAATGACTGCACCATCTCGAAGTGTAGGAGCCCATGGACATGTCCACTACTTCCGATCAGCATTATAAATCCCACCACTAAACATGACAGCCACGCATCACCAGACCCCTGAGAAAAGATAGGTGGGCCTCGTTTTAAACAGAAACAAAGGGAGAACAAAGGAAAGAGGTTGTGCAGTGAGAAGAAATGTTTTTAAAAATAATTAATATTATCCTCAAGGAGATAAAAGTAGCTCTACCATCTATTAAGCAGAATAGGATGCCATTATTTTCTTTTTTTTGAGACAAAGTCTTACTATGTTGCCCTTGGTAGGGTGCCGTGGAGTCATAGCTCACAGCAACCTCAAACTCTTGGGCTTAAGTGATTTTCTTGCCTTAGCCTCCCAAGTAGCTGGGACTACAGGTGCCCACCATAACGCTTGGCTATTTTTTGTTACAGTTGTCATTGTTGTTTAGCTGGCCCAGGCTGGGTTCGAACCCACCACTCTCGGTGTATGTAGCTGGCTCAGGCGTAACCACTGAGCTACAGGTGCCAAGCCAGGATGCCATTTTTTTAAAACGACATTAAAAACAAATAAACACTATCAGTCTTAAGACATTAAATGCATGACAGGAGAAATGAAAACTTCAATAGGAACTATGAAAAATAAAGGTGAGAGCAACAGATATTCCTTGTCACCTGTTGACCAAACTTACGGTGATGATTCCAGTGTGTTTCAAATACAAGCATACTCGCTCCCTGGTCACTTCCAAACCACAGAGGGATTCTGCACAACATCAGCCCCATATTGGGCTATACGTCTTGTTCCTTGGGTACTTAGGAACATGCACTGATCCAGCAGCAACATACAAATACAAGCCCACGATTACAAACTTTGAAGAACAGGAAGAAGGCAAGGATATCACCCTCCTTGACTCCAAATTGGTGTCTGGGCTCCCCAGATTTTATTTCCCTTCCTAGAAACCGCCTAGGAGAAAGCTGTTGTTGCTGCTCTTGCCTCACTTCACACTGCCTCCGTTACATTTCAACTACCCCCAGATGATCCTTCTTAAGGTCACCAATGACCTTTATGTTGGCACTCAATTCGTATCTCCCTTCACTGCCACTCACTGGCCACAGCTGAGCACTCCCTCCACCCTGATACGCTTTCTTTTCTCAGCCTCCACAATAATCCCTCCTCACCAGCTCCTCCTGGCTCCTCCCTTTAGATTTCAGAGCACCCACAGAGCTCTGTCCTGGGCTCCCTTCTCTATCTACTCCCCTTAGGTGACTTCATCTCCTCCCTGGTGCTTCAAATTCCATGCATTTGCCAGCGACTCTCAAGTTCATTTCTTCAACTTTAGTCTCCCCTGAAACTCCAGACTTCACATCCACAGAAGCCCCGTCTTAACAGCCCATGGGGATCCACTGCCACTACAGGTTTTATAAGGCAGATGCTAGCCACTGGGGCTCCCTGCTCTCCCTCCAACCTCGCCTTCCCATCTCAGTGAACTGCATGGACACTCATCTAAGACACCTATGGTTACGGGGTCCTCTGACATCGATTGGAAGTCCTGTCACTCTGCCTCCACACACCCCCTCAGTCCTCAACTCCCATGCTAGGTGAAGCTGTCCCGCCTCATCTGCTCTAGCCTTCCCAGAGGCATCTCATTCAGCACTCCAAATGCCCCTTCCCACCCCCGCCATTTGCCACACTGCTGCCAGAGTGAAGCATATAGCGAATCAAAATGTGCCCTGTCCTGGTCTCTAGCAGGATCTCACCATGTTTAGTACAAATTTCCAGCCTGGCTGAGGTAGCCCCACCTGATTTAGCCCTTCTGCTTCCCTGGGCTCCCTGTGTGTCAGTCAACTGTCCCCACCATGCACCAGGAGCACTGGCCTGCTCTCTGCTTCCGGAACATGCCAAAGTCCATTTCCCCCACGGACTCATATGCCTTGTTCCTTTCAAATTCAGCTTAGTAGTTTGAGCTTCAAAATGCAAAGAGCTTAGAAATCATCACTCCCATCCTTAACAAGACAAGCTAAACAAACTAAAAGTGAGTGACTTTTCTTGGATCTATCAGGGAATGGAGGTCACAGGGTAACCTGCTTTGCTGAAACTGAGAGAGTCATAGCAAGACCTGCTTCCCTAGAGGAAAAGTCACTAGAGCCCTGACTGACTGAAAGAAACATTTAAATGACCACTCTGACAAACTGCTGGAAGCCGAGCGCCCATGAGAGAAAATCACTCTTGGGAGATCACAGTCTTAGGTAGACCCCACATTTTGTGGACTGTACCTCTAGGAACCCCACCAGGTTCTCAGTGAAGAGCCAAGAAAGGTACCCTCCTGGCTACAGCAGGGGAAGGAAGAGCGACCATCATGAAGCACACACGGTGTATACTGCATTACAAAGGCTCTTCTCCAGGAGAAAAGGCTATTGCGGCCTTATCCCACCTAAAAGAAAGGGCACTTTTCCTATCCTAGGCCCTTCTGCCATCTTTCACTCTCATAAAGAGGGGGAAAGGGCTGAGAATGGTCTGTGAGGGTCATAGCCCAAGAACACATGCCCACTAAAAGACTGAGATTTAATCTTCAGATGATAAACACTTCCCTTCCCCCACACACCTTAAATCATACCAACAGAGATTTTGATCACAATACACAATAACACACAACAGGGATTATTAAAACAAAGGATTACAGATGAAAGAGTTACAAGACACAGGCTCTGAGGAAGTATTCTCAGGAAAACCCAGGGGAGAATAAACAAGGGCACTGGAGGAATACAAAGTCTCTTACACCTGCATTAGACACAGCCCAACTTCTAAGTAATGTGAAACCTCACAGTAAAGGCTTTGGTTCCTGTTAACTAACAAACCATATCTAGCTTTCAAACAGAAATTACGAAGTGTGGCAAAAGAAAAGGGAAAGCACAGTTTGAAGAGACAAAACAACTATCTGCAACAGATGCAGAAAGGACAGATTTTGGAATCTTAATTTCTTCTTTAGAGGACCCTATCTCCAAATACAGCCAATTATAAGAGATTGAGGATTCGAACTTCCACATATGAATGTGGTGGGGAAACACAATTCAGCCTCTTTTTCTAATGGAAAACAAGGAAAATAAGAACAGACAGGTAATGGAAACAGAGAGATGGAAACTCCAAGGAAGAATCAAATTTCATCTTCAATCTTGTCTCCCTAGAGAGGCCGTCAGTCACCATTCACTCCCTCTCTCCCTCCCCTACTCATCTTTGCTGATTCTCTCATGACCACTTCCTCCATGGAATTCTTTCTTCCCCTCCACTAGGCTGATGCTTCATGAAAGCAGGGACTTCAGCTGTACTGCTCACCACTGTGTCCCCAATACTTGGAGTAAGGGCTCAGTACATGATTCTTAAATGAATGAAAAGACTGTACTTTATGTGGCTAAGGATGATGTGAGAAAAGTGATCCATAAATAAGGAAATTTCAGAACAAACAAAATAACTAGGCGAGATGAAGAAATAGCTGTTAACACCCCGCCCCCCACCAAAGGTTAAAATAAAACAGCCCATTAAAATTGTAGGACAAATGCAGTCAAACATGCAGCCCACCAGGAGTAACCTCACAGCAACATCATCATGAGGAAATCACAGTCAGCTGAGTGACAGCACGTGCGAGGAATACAGGCTAAGGGGAAGGAAATGGCTGCTGACTGTGTCATAGCTCCCTGGCATCCTAGGGAACAGTGCCTTGGCCATCCAGAGCGACCACACACTCACACACCTGAACTGAAGGAGAACTCTTCATTCCAGGGAAACAATGCCTGGGCTTCCCAGAACAGTCGCACACCCCAGGCCTGAGCTGCAGCGGTACCTTGCCCCCTGGAGAACTGGTACCCTGGCCGAGCTGAGCAGCTGAGCATCCTAGGGTTGAGCTGACATAGGACCTGCCATCCAGGGAAACATCAATGGCCATGCTGAGACACCCCATCCTAAAGCTCAAATAACTAGTACCTCCAGTACCCTGCTTCCCTGGAGCTGGACTAGAGACCTAGAGGTCGAGGTGCTAAGACACCCTCTTCCCTGGGGAGTAGAGTCACAGCAGTGCCATCCCTGCCCCCTAGGACCCAAACAACAGCTATTCTCAGCCATTCGAGGGTACCTGCTGCTGCTATGCCTGGCCTCACAAAGTCTGGGGTACTGCTCAGCCCGACCATCCTGAGTCTAGAATCACTTCTGTTCAGTGCCTCATCCTCTGGGACTTGAGTTACTACTGAGCCCTATTAGCTCAGGTTCCCAATAGGCAACTGTACCCTGCTCCTCAGGCCCAAAGCCCCAGAGCACCCTTTCTTCTCTGGAATTTGACCAGTTCTGTGCCCTTCCTTCTACGAGTAGAATTACAGCTATAACTCAGACTCCTCGGACCAAGCTGCTAGGGGGTGCCTCAAAGTCACAGATCGCTGCTCTGTGGGCAATCTACATGCACCTCTGTACAGAGAGTAACCCTAAACCCCAAGACCCAGGTGCCACAATAGGTTTACAAGGCCCTGAGCTGAGGACCCTGGCCCCACAGCTGCTCTGAGCACCTGTACTTAGAACCCAGTGTCATGGGAGCTACTTATAGGCTGTGGCAGACCTGACATCAACAGGGATCCCCATGGCTAAGTCTTCCTGTTGTGTGGAAAATGAGACTATGTGGATCTCAACAGCCCTGACATCAAGGATATTAACAATGTACACTATCACCACCACTGCCACAAACTTCTGCAGACAATGCCACTAAGGCGCTTATAGTTATTACTGCTGTGGAACGCAGCTGAAGAAGCTGCACAGAGACAATATTATCTGTGTACCTATCTGAAAACAGAGTCACCACACTTCCCAATAGGCACACTAGAACCCAAGTGCAGGTGAAAGTCTCTACCAAAGAAATTCAAAAATTTTTTTTGAGACACTTTCACTCTGTTGCCCTGGTAGCATGCTGTGGCATCATAGCTCACAGCAACCTCAGACACCTGTGCTTAAATGATCCTCTTGCCTCACCCTCCCAAGTAGCTGGGCCTACAGATACCACCACCAGGCCCAGCTAGTTTTATTTTTTTGTTTTTTCAGTAGAGATGAGGTCTTATTCTTGCTCAGGCTGGTCATTGCAGAAAGTTAAGAAAAGGCAAATTGTTATATTAAACACACAGACATCAATGCAGGGACTCAAGAATCATGAAAAAATAAGGAACTATAATACCAACAAAGGAACATAATATTCTAGTATCAGACCCCCACAAACTCAACAAACTGACAAAGAAGTAATTCGAAATAATGATCTTAAGGAAACTCAATAGGATATAAGAAAATACTCAATGAGGGCTCAGTGCTCATAGCTCAGCCCACATAGGCTGGGGCCCGCTAAACAACAATGATATCTACAAACAAAAAACAGATGGGCGTTGTGGTAGGCGCCTATAGTCCCAGCTCCTTGGGAGGCTGAGGCAAGAGAATCACTTAAGCCCAAGAGTTTGAGGTTGCTATGAGCTATGACACTACAGCACTCTACCAAGGGTGACATACTGAGACTCTGTCTAAAAAAAAAAAAAAAAAAGAAAAGAAAAAGAAAATACTCAATGAAATCAGAAAAATAATTCATGACATGAATGAGAAATTCAACAAAGAGAATTCATTTCAATGAATGAAATAAAAAATATAACAGAGAGCTTCAATAGCAGACTCAATCAAACAGAAGAAAGAATCTCTGAACATGTGGGCAGGTCATTTGAAATTTTTCCCCAGTCAGAAGGGGAGGGGAGTAAAAGTGAAAAAGAGCGAAGAAAGTCTACAAGACTTATGTGCTACCAAACAAATTTCAAATAATAGGAATTAAGAAGGAGAAGATAAACACTAGTTAATTAAATAATAGTTGAAAACCCTTAAGTCTGGAGAAAAATATAAACATCAAAATCACATCCTTAGCATCCAATGAGCTTAAAGATCTCCAAACAGATTTGACCCAAAAAGATTCTTCCCAAGACATAATATAGTCATATTTTCAAAAGTCAAACACAAAAAAACGAAAGACTTCTAAAACCAGGAAGAGATAAGCACCAAGTCACATACAAGAGAATCTCTATTAGACTAATAGCAGATTTCTCCACAGAAACCTTAAGGTCCAGAGGAGAATGGAATATTATATTCCAACTGTTGGAAGAAACATAATTGCCAGCCAAAAACACTATATCCACTATATCCACGCAGCAAAACTATCCTTCAGAGATGAGGGAAAAATAAAGTCCCCTCAGATAAGCAAAAACTTGCAGGATTTCATTAGTAGATCACATCACAAGAAATGCTTAAGGGAAGTGAAAAGAATACAAAAACTATTATGAAAACACACTAAAGTATAAAACTCTGGTAGATTAGATGCACAAAGGAGACAGGTAAAGAATCAAACCTTATCACTGCAGAAAGCCACCAACCTCAACAAAGAATACACAGAACAACCAGAAAACAATTAGCTAAATGAAAGGAGTTAAGTCCCAAGTCCTAACTTATCAATATTAACCTTAAATGTAAATAAAATAAATTCTTTACTTAAGAGAGACAGACTTGTGGTGGTGTCTATGGCTCAGTGGGTAGGGCGCTGGCCCCATATACCGAGGGTGGCAGGTTCAAATCTGGCCCCAGCCAAACTGCAACAAAAAAATAGCTGAGCATTGTGGTGGGTGCCTGTGGTCCCAGCTACTTGGGAGGCTGAAGCAAGAGAATTGCCTAGGCCCAGGAGTTGGAGGTTGCTGTGAGCTGTGACGCCACAGCATTCTACCAAGGGCGATAAAGTGAGACTCTGTCTCTACAAAAAAAAAAAAAAGAAGAAGAAGAGAGAGAGACAGACTAGCTGAGAGGATTTAAACAAAAAATGACCTACAACATGCTGCCAATGAACAGAAAAGAGAACCAAATCCAGCTATTTACAGCAAACTGATTTTCAGGAAAGGTGCCAAGAACATTAATTGGGGAAGAAAAAAAATCTCTTCAATAAATGGCGCTAAGAAAACTAGATATCTGGGGGTGAAGCAAGATAGTGGACCAGAAGGATCACTCAGCTGAGTTCTCCTAGAAAAAGGGGGGGAAAGAGAGAACCCAGCCATACCCGGCATGGGGACCTTACCCAAAGTCGTAGCTCAGGGAGCACAACGAGGAGGTGATGAGCTGGATACAGCGTATGATCCAGAGTGGTCGAAATCTGATAAATTAGGCAAGTGATTGTGACCAGCTGGGATCAGCTGACCTCCCACAGATGTCCAGGATGGGAGGAAGCCTTCCCAGAGTTTTCAGTTGTTGGGGAAAGCTGTGCTTTAAGTGGAAAGCTTGGAAGAGTGGGCAGACTCAAACAGTATACAGCAACCGTATTTTAAGGCTGGTTGGAGTGGATTTGCCATTGGTTTGGTGGCCGGTGAGGCAGTCATACTGAGAAGGTTTCTGCAGCTAAGGGGCTGCCATTGTGGGAAGGTCATGAGAAGATCTTAGCAGGGTCCTAAAGCACAACCATCTTAATTCTGCCTATGGGATCAGAACTCCACTCTTGGGAAAGACTGAGGGACTCCTGCACCCCATGGGAACTGGAGTCAGGGGGCACTGTGAGACCTGCCCCTGAAGGATTCTTGTGAGCTTTAAGATATCAACCCAGAAGGGTATGAATGCTGAGGAAACAATTAGGTGATCACTGCAGGCAACTAAGTTTGGAATAAGGACCACAGAGATTGCTGGCTGAGTTCTCCCACTTCAAAAGAAAACTCACAGTACCACCAGGTGTCCTGGTGACATATCACAACATACTGTCATCAACAACAAGGACATCTGTTTGAAACAAAGAAGGCAGTGAGAAGGAAAAAGAACAAGGAGGTGAAGAAGAAAGAACACATGAGGAAAAACCAAAAGAAAAATTCAGGCAATATGAAAAACCAAAACAGAGGAACTTCCCCCAAGGGATCATTACACAGTTCCTGCAGAAGACTCCACCTGTAAAGAATTAATGGACTTGACAAAAAGGGAATTTAAAATATGGATACTAAAAACAATAAAAGAAATGGACGAGAAAATGGAAGGAGAGAACCAAAAGCTGGATGAGAGATATGTAGAATATAGAAAGGATATGGCAGAGCTTAAGGAAATGAAGGAGACAGAGAATGTAAAGATGCAGTAGAAAGCATCAAAAATAGGTTAGACCATGGAGAAGAAAGAACCTTAGTGCAAGTGTTTAAAGTTTTCCCAGCTAGACAGAGAGGCAGAAAAAAGAGAGAGAGAAAACAGAAAGGGCACTTAAAGAACAACAAGACTCCATGAAGCATTCAAACATACAAATAATAGGGATTCCTAAAGGGAAAGAAGATTGTCCCACAGAAATGGAAGCCTTACGGGAGGCTATCATACATGAAAACTTCCCAAGTTTTAATAAAGACCCAGACACACTCTTTTCAAATGGATATTGAATCCCGAGTCATCTCAACTCAAACAGAGCTTCTCCAAGACACACTGCAATGAAGCTGACCAAAGACAAGATGAAGGACAAAATTCTGCAAGCAGCCAGGAGTAAGAGCCAACTAACCAACTGAGGCAGAGCCATTAGGATGATGGCAAACTTTTCAATTGAAACTTTCCAAACCCAAAGAGCATGATCATCCACCTTCAACATTCTTAAACAATTTTCTGCCCAGAATTCTGTATCCTGATAAACTAAGCCTCAAAATTGATGGAGAAATCAAAACTTTTGTGGATATACAAACACTGAGGAAATGCACCAGAACAAGACCAGCTCTACAAGAAATACTTAGACCTATTCTCAACACTGACTATCACAATGGACCACCAACAAACACTGAGAAGCTAAAGGTCAAAACTTAGCTTCCACAATGGTGTGAAGAATAAAACTACACAACAATCTTTCACAAAGTAATATGAATAGAACTCCACCACACTTATCAATTCTCTCAATAAATGTCAATGGATTGAATTCACCACTGAATAGGCACGGGCTGGCTGCATGAATAAAAAAGCATACACTATCCATATGCTGTCTGCTAGAGACACACCTAGCCTTGAAGGACAAATCAAGACTCAGGGTTAAGGGGTGGAAGACAGTATTTCAAGCAAATGGAAATCAGAAGAAAGGAGGGGTTGCAATCTTATTCTCAGATACAAGTGTATTTAAAGCAAGTAAAGTTAAAAAATACAAAGATGGATGCTTTATACTGGTCAAAGGAACAATACAATAAGAAAACATTCCAATTTTAAACATTTAGGCACACAACTTAAATACTCCCAGATTTATTTAACAGATCTTGATGGGTCTGAGCAACATGATATCCCACAACACCATAATAGCTGGGGACTTTAACACCCCTCTAACAGAACTAGACAGATCCTCTAACCATAAAATTAAAAAAGATACAAATGAGTTCAATGTGACCCTAGAACAAATGAGATTAATAGACATATGCAGAACGCACCATCTCAAAGCTAAAGATTATACATTTTCTCATCAGCCCATGATATGTACTCCAAAACAGACTACGTCCTAGAACACAAATCAAACCTCAGCAAAATTAAAAGAGTAAAAATTATGCCTTGTATCTTCTTAAGACCACAAGGCAATAAAGGTGGAACTCAACTCCAACAAAAACATTCATCCCAACACAAAGACCTGAAAATTAAACAACTTTATGCTGAATGATAGTTGGGTTCAGGAAGTGATAAAAGTGGAAATTGTTAAATTCCTCAAACATAACAACAATGAAGGCACAAGTTACCAAAATCCGTGGGATACAGCAAAAACAGTCTTAAAAGAGAAATTTATCACATTAGCTGCCTACATTCAAAAAATAGAAAGAGTTCATCAACAAACTCATGAACCATCTTATAAAATTAGAGAAAGAACAATCTAACCCCCAACCCAGCAGAAGAAACAACCACAATTAAATCAGAGATAAATTAAATTGAAAAAAAAGAATCATTCAGAAAATTAACAAAACAAAAAGTTGGTTTTTCAAAAAAAAAAAATCAATAAACCTTTGGCAAGATTAACTAGAAACAGAAAAGTAAAATCTCTAACAACCTCAATCAGAAATAATAAAGGGGAAATAACAGATGCCACAGAGATGCATGAGATCATCTCTGAATATTACAAGAAATTCTATGCCCAAAAATTTTGCAATGTGGAGGAAATGGATCAATATCTGGAATTGCATCCCCTCCCTAGACTTAACCAAGAAGAAACAGATCTCTTGAATAGACCGATTTCAAGAACTGAGATCAAAGAAACAATAAAAAAAATCTCCCAACAAAATAATGCCCTGGTCCAGATGGCTTCACGCCAGAATTCTATCAAACCTTCAAAGAAGAGCTTATTCCCATACTGCAGAAATTGTTCCAAAAAGTTGAGGAGGAAAGAATCTTCCCCAACATGTTCTATAAAGCAAACATCATCCTGATACCAAAACCAGGAAAAGGCCCAACTAAAAAGGATTTCAGACCAATTTCACTAATGAATATAGATGCAAAATTTCTCAATAAAATCCTAGCCAATATATTACAGCTACACATTTAAAAAATCATTCATCATGATCAAGTAGGTTTAATCCCAGGGATCCAGGGCTGGTTTAACATATGAAAGTCCATAAACATAATTCACCATATCAACAGAAGCAAAAACAAAGACCATATGATCCTCTCAGTAGATACAGAAAAAGTATTTGATAAAATCCAGCATCCTTTTCTAACAGAACACTTAAGGATCTAGGCATAGGTGGCAAATTTCTTAATCTGATCGAAGCCACCTACAACAAACCCACAGCTAATATTATACTGAATGGAGTAAAACTGAGAGCTTTTCTACTCAGAAGTGGAACCAGACAAGGATGTCCTCTATCACCACTACTATTCAACACAGTGCTACAAGTTCTAGCCCAAGGGTCCTCTAACTATGGCCCACGGGCCACATGTGGCCATCGAGGACATTTATCCAGCCCGGGGGTGTTTTTGCCGCCATGCCTATCCTGCTTAGCAGCCGACTAGTCCCAGACCGCAGTGCACATGTGTGGAACGTGCACCGCACTCTCCGACTCCACTCCTTCTCTCTGTCTCTCCCCGCCACCACTGGGTGTTTTTGCCGTCCTTCTTAGCAGCTGAATCGTCCTGGGCCTCAGTGTGCATGTGTGGAATGTGTGCTGCACTCTCCAACTCCCCTCCTTCTCTCTGTCTCTTGACTCCTCCTCTTAGACTCGGGTGAGACTGAGACTTGTGATCAGAGGAGTCATGAGCTTGCCTGTGCAGAACCTGCTGCTGCCTGAGGACTGAGGTAAGAACAATTTAGGATTTATTTATTTATTTTTTTTTTTGCAGTTAGTAGGGCCTTTTTTGCGGGCAAGGGGGGGCTCTTTTCCTGAAGTTAGGAGGTCTTTTTTTTGCAGATAAGGGGTGCCTTTTTTCTTTTTGGCTGGGGCTGGGTTTGAACCCAGCACCTCCAGTATATGGGTCCGGTGCCCTACTCCTTTGAGCCACAGGTGCCACCCCGTTTTGTTTTTTTACTTCAAAATAAGATATGTGCAATGTGCATAGTAATTTGTTCATAGTTGTTTTTTTTTTAAACTATAGTCTGGCCCTCAAACGGTCTGAGGGACAGTGAACTGGCCCCCTGTTTAAAAAGTTTGAGGACCCCTGTTCTAGCCAATGCAATCAGGCAAGAGAAGGAAATAAATGGGGCAAAGGAGGTCAAGCTCTCACTCTTTGCCCATGATATGATCTTATACTTAGAGAACCTCAAAGACTCAACAAGATTCCTGGAAGTGATCAAAAAACACAGCAATATCTCAGGATATAAAATCAATGTCCACAAATCAGGAGCCTTTGTATATGCCAATAAAAGCCAAGATGAGAAGCTAATCAAGGACACAATTCCCTTCACGGTAGATTCAAAACCATGAAGTACCTAGGAATATACCTAACAAATGAGGTAAAGGACCTCTATAAAGAAAACTATGAAACCCTAAGAAAGAAACAGCAGAAGGTGTTAACAAATGGAACATACCATGCTCAAGGCTGGAAGAATTAACATTGTCAAAATGTCTATACTTCTCAATGCAATCTATAGAATTCAATAAAATCCCCATTAAAATACCATCATCATACTTTCAAGATTTAAAAAAAGTAATTCTTTCTTTTGTATGGAACCAGAAGAAACCCTGGATTACTTTCAAGATTTAAAAAAAGTAATTCTTTGTTTTGTATGGAACCAGAAGAAACCCTGGATTGCCAAGGCAATAATGAAAATAAAAACACAGCTGGAGGTATGACGCTACCAGACTTTTAGCTATACTACAATGCCATAGTGATCAAAACGGCATGGTATTGGCACAAAAACAGACACAATGACATCTGGAACCAAACAGAAAACAGAAGATGAAACTAACCTCTTAACAGCCACCTGATATTTGATAAACCAAACAAGAACTACAGTAGGGAAAAGAATCCCTATTTAATAAATGGTGCTGGGAGAACTGGATAACTACATGTAAAAGAATAATAAAACTGGATGTGTACCTCTCACCACCTACAAAAATTGACTTAAGATTGATAAAAGACTTAAATGTAAAGCATGGAACAATAAAAATCCTCGAAGAAAGGGTGGGGAAAACACTTGAAGATATTAGTCTGTGTGGAAGACTTTATGAAGAAGACTTCCGTGGCAATTACAGTAACAACAAAAATAAACAAATGGGACTTAATTAAACTGAAAAGCTTCCTTACAGCTAAGGAAACAACAACCAAAGCAAACAGACAACCTTCAGAATGGAAAAAGATATTTGCATATTATGAATCTGACAAAAACTTGATAATTAGGATCTACAGAGAACTCAAATTCATCAACAAAAAAAGACCCAACAATCCCATATATCGCTGGGCAAGAGATATGAATAGAACCTTCTCTATAGAAGACAGGTGAATGGCTAACAAACATATTAAAAAATGCTCATTGTCCCTAATAACCAGAGAGATACGTATCAAAGACACCCTGAGATATCACTTAACCCCAGTGAGAATGGCCCACATCACGAAGTCTCAAAGCTGCAGATGCTGGCGTGGAAGCAGAGTGAAGGGAATCTTTTACATTGCTGGTAGGACTGCAAACTCATACAACCTTTTTGGAAGGAAGTATGGAGAATCCTCAAAGAACTCAAGCTAGACCTCCCATTTGATCCTGCAATCCCATTGCTAGGCATCTACCCAGAAGGAAAAAAATCCTTTTATCATAAGGACACTCGCACTAGACTGCTTATCACAGCTCAATTACAATCAACAAAATGTGGAAACAACCTATTATGCCCACCAACCCGGGAGTGGATTAACAAGCTGTGGTGTACGTATACCATGAAATACTACTCAGACATTAAAAAAGATAGAGACTTTACATCTTTTGTATTAACCTGGATGGAGGTGAACACAGTCTTCTTAGTAAAGCATCACAAAAATAGAGAAGCAAGAATCCAATGTACTCGATTCTAATATGAAGGCAATAGATGAGCTAATACAATGGGGTGGGGTAGGGGAATAAGGGAGAGGAGAGGAGGGAGGGAAATGGGGGGGATCGCAGTGTATGGCACACCTCTTGGGGGCGGGACACAATTATAAGGGACTTTATCTAACAAATGCAATCAGT